>JAFIRS010007077.1:0-28600 GCA_018342105.1 Gonioctena quinquepunctata | reverse complement strand
CAGTATTGACCAAACTGATAATCCAGAATTGTTTCTAAATCATAATGAGGAGATGCATAGTGCATTCACAAAATCTAAACGATCTCTTTGATTCACCGATGATTAGAGACGATGAAATATTTATTGGAAAAGATAATGGATATCCCACATTCTTGATGAATTGAGTGAACACATTTTAAAAACTACACATTGTTGCATGAAAAAGTTGAAATGTATGGAAGTTTAATAATACACAGTATACAACGACAAGAGTACACAAACAATATACTTCTTTTTCATTTCAGGTACTTGCTCAAACTAAAACATCACACACTCGTTAGTTGTGGCTTAGAAAATACGTTGGTGGAAATATTTCCTGCAATACAAACAATATCCGAGGTATGAAATCAAACAATTGTTGCATGAAAAAGTTGAAATGTATGGAAGTTTAATAATACCCATTAGACAACGACAAGGGCACACAATATACTTCTTTCTCATTTCAGGTACTTGCCTAAACTGAAACATATCACACACTCGTTAATTGTGGCGTAGAAAATACGGTGGTGAAAATATTTCCTGCAATACAAACAATATCCGAGTTACAAAATGAAACAATCATTCTACTTCTTATTAAATATTACATTTCACTCAGTTGTATGAATAGAAGACCATGATATCATCAAACAGTCGCAGAAATTTGTCCTCAATACAATAATAACATATTTTAGTTCTTGCAAAAGTTATCCTGGCCAATTTCAATGAATACATTTAATTTAAAGCACCATCATAGATGATTCTATTTCACCTGAAAATGAAGATAATGGCCATGTAGGCACTGACCTTCACACAAACTTCTTATCTGTCAGTTCCAAAGAGGAGGGAAAGGTTCATTCAAATTCAATTGGCATCATAAAAATTATTATCTATTTTTTACATTTTAGGTTGTCGATGAGCTTAGCATTACAAAAGCTGAAACAATCAGAAATAGAAGAAAAGTGAATGACAGTTTGGCAACAAGAAAAAAAATAAGGCTGAAATTATGAAACAAAAACATCCTATTCTTCCTGCATGCCATGACGATAAATTTAAATTCAAATGTGCATCTACTTTTTCTGAGGATCGAAAAGAAGAAATAAATGTACAATTTCGGAACTTTTCACGCGCTGGAAGGGGAGCATTTGTATTGAATTCTTGTGAACGTCAGGAAATCAAAAGAAGAACTACAGAAGGGATAGGTGGACATTAAAGTAGAAATAATGTTTTCAAGTACATTCTAAATGACAGTCTGGGGAAAAATACGCACGTGTATGAGCATTTCTATTTAAGTCTATTTAAACCAACCAATGATAGGTTTGTTCACGAAGTACTTTCAAAAACCCCGAGAGGCAGCATTATACCTTTAGCTGATAAACGTGGAAAAAGTCGTACAGCAAATTTTATTCCCAAAACTGAAATCGCTGAGCATATAGAGGTTCATTCACATTACCGGCGTTAGCATGCGCCAAATATTCGTTACTAGCCTAGTGATGTGACTGTAAAATCCAGATAGCTTTTCTGGTCGAATTCCCAACTTTTAAGGTTTCTTATACTGTATATCGCTGTCAAGTGAAAAAGAAGCATATATCTTTCGCCAAACTTGACAATGAAGAATGCGAACATTGTGAATGTATGAGGCTTCATGGACATAGAGAAGAGATAGTCTTCTGTTGGATACTTGTGATATATGTCGATCTTGGAAAGTCCACATTGACTTGGCCAAAGAGTCGCGTGATCTTTACCGACGACAAGCGGTTGAAAATATTAAGGATGATTCATATTTTTCGCTGATCTAGAAAAAATTATTATGTTGCCTAGATTGGATACATTGTATTTACCAGAAGACCAACAGTATACCATGAAAGCTTTGTCCCTTTGGAAAAAATAGCAAAGTTAAACCATTCGCAGTTGGCATGAGGGCATCAGTGGAAGGAACCGAGAGGATATAATTAGTGCCTTTCAAAAAAAAAAAGAGACTTAAAATCAATAACGCTCTAGCTTGACAACTGCTCAAGCCAAAATAAAAATTGGTGTGTCCTAAGTTTTCTTGTTCATGTGGTCAACTCAAATAATATTAGTGCTGGTAGATGTCAGCAGATAGCTTTCCCCATCAGGTGGAACTATCTTTAAACAGACAGGGCAAAACATACGATTTCCCAGATTTCGTGAGTGCAGTTGCAAAAGCAAATTGAGGTAATGTAGATGTGGAAACAATGAAATTCGATGATTTTTGTAAGTGGATATCATATGCTCAGTACAAACTCAATCAACAAACAAATCGGATATATTTAGAAAATATCGTTCAGTTAACCGCAATACGAGGAGAATTCAAGACTTCATATTGTGAATTTGAACCACCAAACTGCATACATTTTCTTCAAGTCAAGGCAACACATCCTAATGGCCACGCGGCTTTCCTTTGGAAAATAAAGAAAATATTTTGAAAAATTTCAGTGAAGTTTTTCCCGAAAACAGATAAACATTTTGGGTGAACATACCGATTAGGGATGATTAGACACTCAAGCCATTGATTTTTTTCCATGTTTTGTTTGAAAAAAAAGTACTTATTTTTATTCCTATTTGTTGAAAATATTACGCAATAAAGAATATTAAACGTAAATTATGGATTGAATTGCATTTTTTTCAACTGTTTATGTTCAATGATATGAAGGTATGCTTAGGAAGATCGCAGTATGACATTTTTCTCAAGCACAGTGTTGAATTCTGTATGTTGGATGTTTAGGAAAAACGCAGTATCTGTCATAATTTATAGTATATGTACTTTTGTTTAGTTTTTTAACGAAAATATGATTTCCATGACATCGAATAATCATTTCCCAAAGACAAATAAATATAGCTTACATTTTTTAATTCAGAACGGCTCTAAAGAAATACAAAAATATCCTTTTCTCCGTTTTAACTTTTCAACAGATACGGCGTTTTTGCTAATCAGGGCAGTACTCCCTCGAAAATGAAAAAAAGATTGCTCATCATATTCTAAAAATCGTTCAAACACTACAATACCCAACTCCAGCTCCCCATCGACAACAGTTTCTCGCAAAGCAGCATCTTCACTTGTCGATAATTCAGTGAAAATTTAACAAGCTTTCTTTCATGACACATCTAAGAAGAGCCGATCGGCGTTAAATTTGCCTAATGTAATTGTACATTTAATTTTAATATTATTCATAATTAGTTTGAATTGAAAATAAATAAAAGTTATATTAGGTATCCTTTCTTTCTCATAAAAATTTAAGATATAATATATTATACTTGTATGAAAAATGTTGTACCCAACACATGTGGAAATGGGCTTTTCCGCACTTGACCGAACTCACTTCGCGTCGGTCAACTGCCATCACGTGCGGAAAACTGCCACTTTCTGCACTTGTTGGGTAAATAACTATTTTGACACATAACATCAATTTTGATAGAAAATGAAAGGCACTGTTCCATATTTTAGTCACCATTTGTCCTCAAGGACACAACTTGGGCCCAGGCTTATATGCATGGACTTTTTTTGAATAACTTTTCTTTCTAATAAATATTATAATAAACTCTTTCTTCTCGAATTAAATTCCTCAATAAAATTGATAAAAAATGTGGTACAAAACACTGATGAATAAGTGACGAAAGTATCGTCCAACCAAACATCGAAATCGATACAGTAAGTAAAAAAATTAACCTTCTCAGTAAAAGTTCATTTACCTTCGTCTTTCCTGCCTATTTTTCAGAAAATGTTTAGCCTCTCGTAGGAACTCATAAAAATCCCCTATTTTGACCAAGTAACCACTCGATCTACAAAACAATTTAAATGTTCCGTTCCTACTGGCAAATTCATAACCTGGTTTTGTTTCAAGCTCTATAAAATATGTATCCCCTTATCCCTCATATTTGAAGTATGCAAGAATGCCAGAGTTCACCCTTCTGAATCTACATGAAACTTCGCCAATAATGTTAGGTTTAAATTTTTCCTGACTAAGCGTGGCCACTCATCCACAGGAATACCGAATACCACCCTTTCCATATCTGGTGTAGCCTTTCCCCTTTCTCCAGATTCCAAATACTTTTCCCATTTCCCTCGTACCATTTCGGGACGTTACACTTTTAGCCCCCCGCACCGGCTCTGAAAACAAAATTGCAATCCTTATTTCGACAACTAATAATTTCTCGCGGGTTCCAGTGGCCCCTCAAGCCAGCGGCTTTTTTCCGCGCCCGTGAGAATTACTTTTTGAACCGACAATTTGGAGCGGATCGAAATTCTCACGTCAGTCATTACTTCTAACAAAAAATATTCGACGGCGGCTAGGTGTTGCAACCACCTAGCCTCTCGCAGAGCGTGATTAACTCGAAAAAGTCAACTAGCGGCGACTTCGAAATAAATATAATATTCGTTCATGTAAAAATTTATGCTCTCTCCTGAGAAGCTACAAAATTTTTCTAAATACTTAAATTAATATGACTCTTTCATTAATTTCGTTCTCTTAATTGAATTTCAATTTCTGAACCATAAAAAAATCAAACAGCTTACTATGGGACCAAACTAATAAAATTAATAACACATGGTGTTACAAAAAATCTAATTATCAAGTCAAAATCAATGGCACTAGGCCTACTGCTTGCTCTACTGCTTAGTATATATTTATTTATTTTTATTTATTTAAGGTACAAGGTTATCCAACGGATAAACAATTTAAGGGTCCATCCTATAACATAATAACACATACTAACATTAGTTACGGGCTATTTCAAGTTGTAACTATTCAAGTTTATTCATAGTAGGTTCTTATGAAAATTTGCCTAAAGTAAAAACTTTTAAATGACCGATGATGTATAAATTTTCTTTTTGAGTATTTTTTTGAAAGTTGTGATTTTGAGGTGGAAAATATCGACATCTAGATATTATATCATATGCGTCCATGCATCTGATGAGTGGGGGGTTGCCATAGTAATTGATTGGGTGTGACGGTGGGTAAAAATTTGGTCTATTCCTAACAATTCTGGGGTTTCGATTCAGCAAAAAGTAATTGATATATGTATCAGAGTCTATTAGGTTATTGAATATCTTGTATGAGAAGAAAATATCTAGAAAGTCTCTCCTAATGAAGAGCTGTTCTAAGTTAGATTATTGTAAGTTTATATTATAATCCATTTGGTGGCGAAAACGGTAGTATCTATAATTGATGGTATTTATGAGTTTTCTTTTACATTTTCGATTCTTTTCACGTGTTTCTCGTATATATGATTCCATATTGAGGAGCAATATTTCAGTATTGGTCTAACCAGTGCCATATACATGATAATGATAGAGGTATGTTTCCTAAACTCTTTGGAGCTACGAAAAATGGAGCCCCGAGTTCTAAGCGCACTATTAACCATTTCCTCAATATGGAATTCAAATGTGAGTTTCGTATCCATAATAATTCCTAGATTTCGAACCCCGTCACAAGGGAGTATTTGTGCATTATTCATATACAAGTTTCCACTGGGAGGGTTATTGAGTCTAGAAAAAAGGAGATATCTTTTGTGAAGTTTCAAGTCATCAGCATACATTACGAATTCCGAGAACCGGAAGCAATCCTCAATGTAACGGACGAATATACTAAACAATATAGGCCCGAAATGAGGTCCCTGTGGGACACCAGAGGATATTGAAGATTTTTCAGATTCAATATTTTTCAATACCACGTATTAATATCTATCGGTTAGGTAACATATTAGTAGTCCCAGCAAGTAGCCGTGCACACCGAAATTTGATACTTTGGTAGGATGGTGAACTTTTAGAAAAGTTGGTGTACACAGCACAGGTGTATGTATTACTTTCCATATTATCAAATATGTCCTGAGTGAACGATATTGAATTTGTCTCTGCTGCTGCTGACCATGAAAAATAATTCCTTTGTTGAGATTGCCTCGAAAACTTTGCCCAATATGTTAGGGTCTATAATTACTAACGTCTATTTTCTTGCCCGATTTGAAGATGGGAATGACTTGTGCAACCTTCCATTTTGATGGAAATTTTTCAGATAATAATGATTTATCAAATAGGATACGTAATGGTTGTACTAAACTCACACAGCATGATTTGAGGAATAAAGGAGGTTTTCTGGCAGGTCCGGAACCATTTTTGACATCGAGTTGGTTTAGTGCATCTTTGATTTGTTTTTCAGAAATGAAATTTATATTGGAGGTATTATCTGATATTCTCTCATCGACTCAATATGGGGTTTGGTTGCTCTCAAAAACGCTTCTAATGTATTATGAGAATACGTTACATAGAGAATCGATTTCTTCATATGATTCGTTTTTGAAATTCATTTGGTTTGGTAATGACATTCTTTGTTTTTTGTTAGAGAGATAGGACAAATCAGTTCAGAGTTGCTTTTAAGTTTTTCTTCCGTGTTATTTATTTGAATTTTTTCTTAGTTTCTTCCTCAGAATCTAAGATAGTCACCACGGTTTTTGAATAATTTCCACTTTTTGTGGTATCTAATTTGATAGTCGCTTTTGTGAACCAGAGAGGATAATATTTGTTTCTGTTCATGGTTTTAGGTACAAAGTCGGCAATTGATTGATTGATTATGTCGTAGAAACGATATACGCACACGTCAATATCGCCTGGGTTCAGTATGCCTTCTCACCGGATAAAATTATTCTAATAGAGTTATTGTCCGCTTTATTATACATCACCCTTGTATATTTATTAATTGACAATTGTTTTCGAAGTTCTAAATTCCAGGTGACTTCTGAGGCCTTGTGATGAGGATCTTCTTGAACAAAAGGTAGGAATGAGGGGTCAACATGAACTTCGTTATGACTTGACAATACTTAATCCAAAATCTTGATTGCTGATGACATATAATATCAAAGCAAACTTAGTATTAATTCCTGTAATTCACAATAACCATATTACCGACTTGAAAGATGACCCAATAAAATATGAAAATTGAAACAACTGTATTCTACCTCTTGATTAGCGCATGCGCTAATTAAGAGTTAATGGAACACAGGTGTCGCGGAGCGACACCATGTAATATATATGTCATATACGATTTGATGTTTGGATGTGTGAAGTGTAAATTCTGGAACAATAAATCAGTATCTAAACTTATATTGTGTATTAGTTCCAGAATATTACATAGTGGCGACGAGGACGTTTTTACAGTGAAATAAAGTTCAAATTAATTTTGTTTTAAAAGGACCCACGTGTCAAACTGAAGTACGCGAATTTGGCCCGGCAAATTCAGAGTGGGTGATATTTAAAAGGCGCATCGAGAATTATTACAGAGCGAATGCAATTACGGAAGAGGACCGTAAGAAAGCAATCATGTTAAACACATTCAACGAGGATGCATACAAGTTGGTGCATAATTTATGTTTACCTGTGGAACCAGAGACAAAAAAGTATGATGATTTGATTAAACTTCTGTCAGACTACTTCAAAATGAGTTTGCCAGTTTTTGCCGCGCGTTATAAATTTTACACTGCGCGTAAATCATCTAGTGAATCGGCCAGAGAGTGGAGTGCGCGAATACCTTAGCAGCTTTGTGTGACTTTAGTGTGGACCATCTTCAGATTGTGTTACGAGATCAGTTCATAATTGGATATGACAGGGGTGCAGTTCAAGACCGCCTTTCCGAAGAGAAAGTTACCGTTGTGTATTAGTTCCAGAATATTACAATATTGATGCAAACAATCCTGTAATATCCATATTGTCCTAATAATACTATCTCAGGACAGATAGCATTTCAAGACCACTCAATAGAAATGATCCATACAAGTCACAAATGAGACCAAGCTTGAATATACCCACGCCGATTAAAACCTGTACTATATAAAGTACATCGAATGACTAGATAGGATGCAGAGGAGAGTAATTACATGAGCCTATATTATTAGATCTAGACTACCAAAGTCAAGATTAACAACCCTGATCATAGAAACATTCCAATTTACTCAGAATTACTACTCTTGCAGCATCAATATTTTTTATATTAGCGAAAATATCCAACTGTGAGGTCACTTTGAGAGACTTGAGGAAGTGAAATCTCCTATCTTTCATCAGCAGAATAGTACACATTCGTAGATTCCCCTAACAGTACCCATCATTGATATTTTCCAGAACCATCATGGCTAAAAAAACAATATATCACTAATAAACACCTACTATGAGCAGCAATATCAAACGATGAAAAAACATTCCTCATATCATTCAAGACATTTGAAATAATAGTCTCGTCTTCTGAGCGCTTACTATCGTTACAATGGGATGATAATAAAAAATATACCCATTGTTGAGGCATTGCATTTTCTCAGCTATCTATTCCTTAGCTATATAGTTTTTCCTTTCTCCTGAGCAAAGTCCTCATGAGTGGAGTGCCATTTCATTGAATACCTCGAATTATATTGATCAAGAACAAAACAATGTAGATCTTTCATGATCTCATGTAATGGAGACCATAGATGTCTCTAGAAACAATGATAAACACGATTTCAGAAATGAAAACTTTTTGTCAAAAAATCAAACCGTCGAAAAATGAAACTGAAAAGCGAAAAATTACATGAAGCTTTTCAACCCCCGATGTAAACAGAGGTGTGTATCCTTCTGTGGCATCGTAGCTCCTAAACGGATGAACCGATTTTGTTTTATTTTTATTTTTTTGTGTGTGAAAGGTGACTTGATCGAGAGTGTTCTTAGCTATAATTCAAGAAAATCTGCCAAGCCGTTTGGAAGTTATCAGTTCTTTTCTATTTGATGAAGGGATGTGAGCAGCTTCCACAGGTCTAATCGATTCGAAATTTGGTATCATGTTACTTCAATGATATTGCAAAAACATGGTAACCTTGAACTGATGCTGCAGTGGAATATGCAGGATACTCAACTCCTCACCAACTTACAGCAGATGTATTGTATTTGTGCTCATTGGAATGGTCCCAATGAATAGGTTATAGATAGATGATGATCAGGGTCTGATGATGGAGCAGGAAAGAGGAATGAAGACGAATTGGAGAGGGATTCCTAGCTTCTTTCACTCGTTCAATCGATATGAAATTTTTTGTATACGATGTAGTTTGTGGCGAATTAGTATATGAATGTGTAAAGTGACTAAAAGAATGAATGAGTGGATGAATAAACACGATTTGATATGATATGGTGCCAAATAGAGGTGAGGTACGGTACGCACTACGAACGTGGGAGGTGATTAAATGAGATTAAATGAATGAATGATTACGATTTGGTGTGATACAGTGCTGAATATCGTATGGTATATTATATTGATTTGTTTGAAAATACTCATGTTGAAAAGGGAAACATTCTCAATTAAATATTGAAAAGAAAGATTTTTCTGTAAATTGAAAATCCACGATAAAAATGAAGTTTATCATTCAGTCGCAAATGATTCCACATCTGAATTTATGAACATCCTGTTCATATCATCAAGCAAGTCAATCTATCATACCCCATGACAGGTTTTGATATAAATAAACACTAATTTCAAAGTGTATCTCCAAATAAAAATGTTTGTAACTTTTTTCCATCTTTCCAAAGTGAGATTGCTTCTAGAAAATGTGTTTTCCATTTCTTCCGGTCTTTCTGATGATTGTGTATTCGTGAAATAGAGTTTCGTCGACAAAAATGTTTTGAAGGCCTTGTAAATGCGATTCCTCTCTTGCGTCAATCTTACAAATGATTTCTGGTGAGTACTCTCTTTTGGAAAACATTCTTCTTTGCCTCATTCATCTTTATATCGAGGATATAGTGTCGATCGTAGAGTGTCTACTAGTGATATATAAAGCTTGGAAAGCATGAAATAAAACTTAAATTAGAAATTTAAAATACCTCCGACACAAAAAACGTCTAAAAAGTTAAAAAATCATATGTATTGGCTCTTTAGTTGTGGGAGTCTTTTCTCCCTTCGACCTGATTTTGGCGCGTTTCTGACAAATACGGAATTGCCTCGGGCACCACCTTTGATTATAGTGGAAGGGCCACTTTGCTCCGGGGAGCCTCTGTGAAGAAAATAAACACTCCAGGGGTCAGTATAGTATTGACTCACACAACGGGGCCAGAGGGGCAGGCTTTAAGTGCCTTCGACTGGGTTCCGAACCTGGGTGCTGACTGCACTATACTCTGTTCTACTCAAAGCTCTAGATTAAGGAAATGAAAACGTCAATTCCAAGTCAATCATAATCAACTTTATTTCAACTTATAATCCTCTACCAATATACAGGGCGACTGTCGGCAGTTTCAAAACTACATACAATAGTACATTAACTCTTGAAGTGGAAAGGGGTGTCAAGCTTTAGAATGCCGGGTGAGTCAAATTAATCAGAAGCTGATGCTGGGAATTTTAGGCAGTAGTACAAAAGCTCAAAAATACGGGATGCAAAAACGGCATTCATAATGTTAGAATAGCAAAGCAGGTTTCGGAATTACAAGCTTACGAGCGGCCATACATGTAAGAGGGTGAGCAGTTTGGGATCGTACGTGTGAAGGTGTCTCAATCGATTCGTGACGTCACCTCCCTCTGTTTGCTAACACCGTTATCACGCCTAATTCCTATCCCTATCCTTTTTTTTTTTTTTTTTTTTTTAACAGGGAGGACGCTCATGCTCGCACAGGTACTTGTTCTACCCTTCTCTGGCAGTGTGGGACTCTAGAGTGAAACCCTAGCTCCTTCAACTCATCCAACTTTTCGCTTCTCGTCCAGTTGGTAGGTGGTCTATCTGTTGCCTTTATTTCCTTTCTCAAGCGATTTAATTCCTATCCTGTTGTCTTTCTTCCGTTTCTTTTTGTTTTAGTATAGTCCTAATAAAGAGGTGAATTGCCTTCCATTCCTTGGTGTCTGCCATCATAGTTTGAACGAGGTTATGTGCCGTAAGAATTCTGCCTATAGTCAGATGCAGGTGTTCCCTTTCTTGAACCCACCTCTCGCATTCGAATACAGTGTGTTCCACCGTATCCGCCATTTTGCAATACGTGCATTGGTCAGACTCCAGTTTACCTATTCTCTTCAGGTACACATTAAAGCACCCGTGTCCTGTTAGTACTTGTGAGAGGAAGTAGTCGATTTGTTTGTGCTTGCAGTCTATCCAGTTCTCCAGGTTCGGTATCAGAAATTTGGTCCACTGTGCCACATCTTCTGTGTGGTCCCAAATCTCTTGCCACTTGTTCAGGGTAGTTGTTCTCTCCTCCCTCTTGGCCTGTGAGTTGTTTCCTTCCATTCTTTTATAAAGTCTCCACCTCTCTTCAGCTAGCAAATCGATTGGTATTATCCCAGATACCACTGCCTTACAGATGCAGTTCGGTAAGCGCTAATGACTCTGAGAAGCATCCTGTGTTGTACCCTCGTGAGTAGTTCTCTGTGTTTTTTGAATCTCATATATTCGTACCAAATAGGGGCGCCATATAAAAGAATGGATTGGACCACGCTGTATAGCATTTCTCTCTTCTTCGATCCTGGGCCCTTGATGTTAGGCGTAAGTCTGCTCAAGGCTGCCACCTTCTCCTCGGCTTTTCGGGCAGCGGACTTCATATGCTGGGTGAGGCTGCATCCTTCGCCCAGGGTAACGCCCAGGTAAACGAGGCAGTTCTTGCGAGGTATTTCCACGTCATCACACATGAATTTTATTTCTTCCTTCCCTCTTCGCCCTTTGAGAATGACCGCTTCTGATTTCTGGGGAGCTAGCTCCAGCTCGTTTCTTTGCATCCAAGCGCCTATATGGTGTAACGTTTCGTTTCCTTTCCAGTTGAGTTCTTCTCTGTCCTTGGCATGAATGACTATCGCCAGATCATCGGCGTATGCAAGTAAGCTAACTCCCTCCGGTACGTGTTCATTCAGCACCTCATCATACATCACGTTCCACAAGGTAGGTCCAAGTATCGAGCCCTGTGGGACTCCTGCCGTGACATCTAGATTTGCAGTGATCTCTCCTCCAGGTAGCTGTCAATGATTTCTAGTAGATAACCTGCTACGCCTCTTGCTTCCAGTTTGTGCAGGATTATGTCCCAAGATGCTGAGTTAAATGCATTTTTGACGTCGAGGGTGATTATTGCGGCCCACCTGTTTCGTGTGCTCTCCTTCACTATGCTAATAGCCTTGTCGACGGCCTGAATTGTGGATCTTTTTTTACGGAATCCAAACTGGTTTTCTGAGAGACCTCCAGTGGCTTCTATTTCCCTTTCCAGCCTTTCCTTCAGTAATCCTTCGTATACCTTACTGATGGAGTTCAGAAGGCATATTGGTCTAAACTTCATATTCTCTGCGTTTCCTTTAGGTATCAGAAATAATTTCGCCTGTTTCCAGTCTTCCGGGAAATTTCTCTTTGTCAGTATGTCATTTAGTGGTTCCAGGATGGTTTCCGGTGCTATTTCTTCCAGCTTCTTGATAGCTTCCATAGGGATGCCATCGAGACCAGGTGCCTTACCGGGTTTCATTTTTTCTAGCACATTTTTAAGCTCTTCGGCTGTGAAAGGTTCCCCGCCCCCCCCCGTTCTAGATATTTTCCAGCTCTTTTTTTTCCTTGGGAAGAGATCATTCGCCACTTTGATTTTTTGTTCTACTGCGATATTGAATGGAGTATGCCCCACTAGCTTTTTGGTTGCAATTTCGTAGCCTGTGCCCCAGATATCATCCTCCAGCTCTCTACATAAGTCGTCCCAGTGTTTTTTTCTGGAGTGGTTAATCAGAAACCGCAGTTCTTTTCTACATCTTCTGAGATCGTCCCGTGCTTCATTTAACTCTTCTTCGTTTCTTGGCGTCCGTTTGTTCATCCGTGTGGCTTCTCTTCTGAGGCTAAGGCATTCCTGTCGTTTTACTCCAATGTCCTGTGTCCACCAAAAAGGTGTTCTATCTTTCTCAGTTGTTGTGAGGCTTGTGCGGTATACTTTTCTCATCACTTTCTCCAGGTCTTCTATTGTTCTCACTGCATCAGTAATTCTCCATGTCGCGAGTTCTTTGAAGATTTTCCAGTCGCAGATTGGTTTGCTTCTTCTTGGGTTCTGAGGCTTCTTATTCTTTGTTGTTATTGAGAAGCATATGTATTGATGTTCGGTGAGCGTTTCACAATCTAATATCTCCCAGTCGGTTATCGATTTCTGTATGTTTTGAGTTGAGCATGTGATGTCGATGTAAGACTCGGTGTCTCTTCTGACGAAAGTTGGTTTCTTGCCATCATTAAAGGTATTGAGATTCAGTGTCGACATCCACTCACACCAATACTCTCCTCTCTTATCGCAGGTTGGTGACCCCCACATGGGAGATTTAGCATTTATATCGCCCATAATTATTTTTTCACCGCTATGTATTCTGACATCTTCCATCATTTTGTCCACTTGTCTTTTGAATTCATCGAAGCATATATTTGGAGAAATATAGCAACAGAATATATGACACTTTTTCAACGAAACCCTTATGTACCCTTCTGCGGAGCTGGCTTCCACTACCTCTAGCCTCTTATTTAGAAACAGTATGCCGACATCGGCTCTCTTGTCCTTGATCCACTGGGTGTTCTGGGTTATCTTTCTATTTGGTTCACCCACGACCAGGATGTCGACGTCTCTTTTAATAGCCGTTGCATAGGCCAAGTCGTGAGCCGCCCTCCCCCTTCCTAAGTTACTTTGTAGAAATTTTGGCATTCCCGGATGTGATGCCCCCTGCTGCTGACCTAACTTCCTCCCTGATCAATTTCCTATACTGTGGACACTTAGTTTGATCCACCCTGTGTCCGTCGATCTTACACGCTATGCACGCGGGTTCATTTGGACAGTCTTCGGCCATATGTCCGGTTTTCGTGCACTTGAGACAAAGATTAGATCTATCTTCGTTCGAGCAGTCTTCTTTTCGGTGCCCGAAGAGGTGGCATCTAAAGCACCTTTGCAGGCTCACTCTTTTTCTAACCCTGCACTGTATCCATCCAATCTTAATTTTCCCTGTCCCAATCCTGCCCTACTCTTAGTGAGGTGAGGTACGAGGTACCTTGCGACCCAACTGATAGTTTTCTCTTTCCTCGGTTAGCTACCCACTCAAGTAACGCTATTCTAGGTTCCTATACTCCGCGACTGTTAGTGTGGTGAGGTACGAGGTACCTTGCGATCCAACTGACAGCTTTCTCCCTTCTCGGTTACTACCCTCTCAAGTAACGCTATTTCATGTACCTATACTCCGCGACTGTTAGTGTGGTGGGGTACGAGGTACCTTGCGACCCACTGACAGCTTTCTCCCTTCTCGGTTAGCTACCCACTCAGTACGCTATTCTAGGTTCCTATACTCCGCGACTGTTAGTGTGGTGAGGTACGAGGTAACTTGCGACCCAACTGACAGCTTTCTTCCTTCTCGGTTAGCTACCCACGTAACGCTATTTTATATTCCTTCATTCCGCTCTGTTGGTATGGTGAGGTACGAGGTACCTTGCGACCCAACTGACAGTTTCTTCCCTTCCCGGTTAGCTTGTAACACCCCTTATTTTTGAATCCCGAATTTGAAATTATCTGATTCAAATTTAAGAAGGTGAAATCACTTTGCCGATAGGCTGCACAGAAGTTCAATTAATGACTTTTCCTAGTTTATCAAATTGGGCCACTAAAAAAATTATACATTAATTAACTTGACTAGTTCAAGAGTTGGGCGCCAGGCTTGTGAAAGACAAAAGCCAAAGATAAACAAAAATTTACTAGATAAATGTCACCTAGCTTGTATGGGAAGGCAAATAAATATGCAGCAAATCAACTTAACAAATTTATTCCAGACAAGAATTATCAGAGTGACTGGTCATTATAAAGAAACTTCTACAAGTGAGTGGAATTTATAAAAAAACTAACAATATTACTTGAAGCGTATAAAAAATTCAATGAGAAAATTGAAAAATTACAAGTGTATTAAAAAAAATTTGACTCCAATCAAATTTGAACATTTACAAATGTCAAGACTCCTTCAGATGTTGGTGAAACGGTATATACCTGCGGAGGTCTTCTATGGAGGGAGATGAAGATGGCTGATTTATACGAAGATGGTCTCAGCGGTACGACGACGAATCTGGTCGTGGGTGGTTATCTATTGATTTTTAGACCCCTTGTTGGCGTGAATTGGTTTGATCTTCACGGACCAGGCTGAATTTGACGTGCTTGTATGACCTCCTAGGGTACCACTCCTTTTCTCTCAGTAGATGGCTCCACTCCGTGGTATATATCATGCGAAGAAGATGAATTGAATCAAAATTTGTACAAAAAGGGGAGAACGAAGGATATCCTTTGAACCTCGAGTTTTTATGATTCAAATTTCAATCTAGAGTCGAAAGATAGATGCAAATGATAGCATACAAAAAAAATATGCCTCAGTCCATATATAAGACTGGAAGATAACAGTGAAAGAAAAAAATTAAGTAGCAATAAAATATACTATTCTGGTTTTACATTTCCAAGTTGATTTTAATCATTTAAAAAAATTAACAATGAGCAAAATTCAAAACAGAACTGAACAAACCTCACCCAAAACGTTATGTTAAAATTCAGTTGAAATTTGAAACAAAGAAGCTTTGATAAGGTGATTATATGTACTTGAAGAGTTCAAAAAAATTGAATAAGTAAAGGTATTTCAAAAGAAATATAAACATTTCTTCGAAACTTTACCAGAGAAAAATTATAGTATTTTATAGCAAAATACTCTAAAGTTGCCAGAGAAAAAATTAAGTATTGTAAAGCAAAAAAAGTATTGTAAAGCAAAAGGTTGCCAGAGAAGAAATATAGTTTTTTAAAGCAAAATACTCTAAAGCTTGCCAATGCAAAAATATGCTATGCTAAAGCAAGTATCAAAGGAAAATATAGCGTTATGAACCAAATAATCAATCAGGCCCCAGAGCAAAATTATACTATTCAGTTAAGATATGAAGAGAGAGACCACACGTCTTTCAGTGGCACAACTCTCTTCGATAAAGATCAAGTTAAATAATTCTTTTTACTGAAGAATTTTCAGAGATAAACCGAAGAGGAAGACCGCACGTCTTTCAGTGGCTACAACTCTCTTAGATAAAGATAATTTCGAAATAGGGCGGCAATTCCCTTTTCGAATCGATATGCCAGGTAATTCTAAAAAAAATTGAATGAATTTCCTTGCTCTTGGCGACTGAAATGAATTGATTCTGCAACTATCAAAAATCAAATAACCCTCACTGTGAATTGATTGACGTAAATCGGTAAAAGGAACCTATTAAGTGCGAATCAAATTTTATGCTTGAGGAATATATTAAATCAAGTGTTCTGAGACAAGTTAAGCAGAGGTACAATCCTCTCCAGGAGCAATTCTTTCTCAAGAGAAAACAAAATTAATCTCATAAACGTCTAGTTATGAAATAAAGAAAATTGCTTACCGGAGGGCTGTCCTATAGGGCAAACTGCATAACTGTCCCAGAATAGTCGAATACACCCTTTGCAATTGGAATCCTTGGAATAATCTCCTGGTAGTGTGAAGTAAGTAAGCGCTAGTCCACTCGAAATTACCAATTATCTGGTACCTAAAAATGAAAAAAGCGTAGAACTGATTTCCAAAAAAAATTTGTTCCCGATGGTTTGAACGGATACTTCGTCAGCCACATAGACATGTGCACTTAATGTTTTCCAAAATGGCTGAAATATATATAGTTATTATTCCTTCACGTTAATCCAAGAAACGAATCAACCTTGATAGGAATTAGCCAATATGTGAGATATAAAATAATATGTCGATTATTTCCTCGGAAATCTACTGATAATTCCAAAGGTGACAAACATCTGACAGTATAGAATTTATACTTGACCTTCAAAAATTACCATGAAGTTACCATGCAAGAATTCGAATATTACAAGCATATAAAAAGCGAAAAAATAATGTTAATCAACTACAACATTGATTGCAAAATAGAAAAATTAATTATACTCCTTCAATATCAACAGCGATAGCTATTCAATTTAAAAATCGTAACGTACCAGAATCAGATCATTCAGCACACCTGCCTTTGTCGAGGTTCAATCGAAGAAAGAGGACAATCATCCTTTCGGTTCGAGCAAATCACCAATTTCCACCTGTTTTTTCACAAAACGTTCTCGGTTTTTTCTCTATTATAAAAACACTTATGGAAAAGAACACATGCTCAACTTGGAACAAACTCGATCTACTTGACATGAATACGACATCACATATTCAATAGTCGATAATAAAGATCGCTGTTTCGCAGTTCAATACCTGAGCAGTGACTACTGACCCGTACCACCGTAAAGATAACCGGAAAAATTATGAGAAATTGGTTATGTATAGGAAGTAACGAAAAATTCGTTACAAGCTACCCACTCAAGTTACGCGATTTTATACAGAAGAACACATACGAACCCCCTTGAACTGCTTACCCAAAAAATGTTTATGCTCACCGACTTACTTGGCACACGTCTGCTACTGGTTAATTTTAGCGTGGTGACCGGACCGATTTTAATGTTCAATTGTGCTCAGAAGTGCACCTTGGCAAATTTTCCCCTCTACTTTTGTACATGCGCGGACTGATTGCGAGCTACATTAGCTTTTTGCAATACCTCATACCTTCCTTCAAATATTTACTCCTATTCGTTTATCTTTGGTCCGGGGGGTTTCAGGAACAACTCAACTAACTCACTTCCGATATCTATTCACGAATGTTTACCAAACTTTCTTCGGGTCTCCTCGGTGGTTCTCGCTGGCTCTGGCTCCAATGTGGTTCTCGGCGTGGTGGTCGGATTGCTGGCTGGTGACCGAATGAATCGACCACCTCGGTGATTATACCTTCTTGCTGTTTCTAGCTCAATTCGCACGAGATTTTCGCGTTTGGGACGATTGACGTACTCATTCACGTGTTTGGTGGTGTGCGCTCGGTGATGTTATACAACTATTCTAAAGAAATGAGAACCACTGTCTGGTTAGTTTTATTTCGCGGATTTATGTCGTGCAAGAACGAAATTTTTATAACTCTTTTTGACGGAGATAGGGCCTTTTTTAATTTCAATTAAAGACGGAGCTTGGTGGATTATTGTAAACAAATTAGAAACTAGTAACTTCGTTACAAAGTTTAACATAAGTAGTAATATTTTGATCCACGCCTCATCGCGTCGGGGTACCGCAGAGTAGATGAAATAAAAACAGAATACAACTTAAAATGCTGAAGTATGAAATTTAAATTCAAGTAAGCTACCTAGGTCCCCCGACGTAACGACGCTTGGATCAGAATATTACTACTTTTGTTAAACTTAAAGGGCCAATTCATATTATTTGTAATTTTTTAGAGGTTTTTTTGTGTCGGGGGTTTTTTATTTTTTATTTGAGTTTCATTAGTTTTAATAACGAAGCTCCTGAACTGATGTGAGTAACTTATTTTGAATCGGCGCCAAACAAACAAACGAGCAAATTAATTACGTAAAGCCTAAAATGATGGCAGCGGGATGCATGGTGGCGGAGGCTTTCTTCGCCAGAAATTGCCGATCGTTTCGGAAGCTAATATCAGCGAGACAGCAACCCGAACGGGACACACGCGAGGGAACACGTCGTTGCGAGTGGTCGTGCGGAGAGCGCATTTTTGGAAAGTTATTGTTATTCGCTAGAGATTTCTCGTTTTATTTTTATGTCATTTCGTTTTGATTATTTCTTTGAAGTAATTTAATGATCGTTGATTGTTTTTTTGGCGCCAACTCAAAATTAGTTACTAACATTTGTTCAGGAGCTCAGTCACTAAATTTGAAAAGGTTTTTTTTCAATTTTTCGCCATTTATTTTTTTTTTCATCGGTTTGATTTTTTCTTTGAAAGTATTTTTATTTTTATTTTCATGGCTAGAATCTATTGATTACTACCAACTCAATTTTTGATAACTTCCAAAATACTTTCTTCGACAGCCTTTCGTCTGCATCATCAGACCCTCGATGATAGTTTTAGGCCAGATAGGTCTCAAGTTCTCATTGGGATGAATGAAATAAGCCCAAAGACGAGGTATCTGCTGTAAACGGTTGATGAGTTTCCTCGACTGTATTTCGTTTCCATCATCAGATTAACTCCAGGTCTCCATCATGTTGTAGTGTCATCAGAACTACATATGTGTGTCAAGTTCCATTCGCAGGTGGAAAATCAATCATCCCCTATTTTTGTACCCACGGGGGTGATTTTTTTGTTAATTTGAATGGAATTAATTTCTAGGTATACTCTATGCAATAAAAAAATCATCATAATCGGACTACTCTGTAAAAAGTTAAGCGTGATCATATATTAAAAATAAACGCGTCGACTTGAGAACCTCCTGCAATTTTTAGTCGGTTGAAAAAATATGAAGAAGGGCTACTCCAACAATCTGGATAGATATATCAGATGTTTTGAGAAGTGAAAACTCATCCATCTTGGGGAGAATGTTTTTCTTTTGAATTTTTTCGGCGGTCTAAATTTGGAATTTACTCGAATGTGGGTGAAAAGTTCTATATCATTTTCTCTAAATAGATTTCTCTTCCAGGAATCCTCCGACCCAATTTCATATCGTCGTTCCTTCAAGGTAGAAAATATTATTAGATTTGCATAATTCAGGTTTAGCTGTACACTGATATTACGGAACAATGATATTTCAATATTTGATGTTGGAAAGACATATTCACTTCATAATAAGGTAAAGGAGGAATATCGATTAACATTGACATATTCGTTAGGATAAGTGCCTTACATTGAATTAATGTATAGCTTTCAATATACCGGTAGAGTACAAAGTATGGTTCGCCCCAAAATTTTCTGAAGAAACTTGGATTATGAGCGATTCTTACAAATCCACCTTGGTGTTTGTTCTCACGAGTTCAATACAGGGAACACTGCGATAGGCCTATAACTTCCAGGAAGGGTATTCTTTCCAGTTGGATGGGAAAATGCCGTGAAGAGTTGAAACAAAACTAGAATTGCGGTTCACATCTTTTTAGGGCCAGTGAATAAATAAAATAGCCAACTGGCACGTCTCCATAAAACCATTAGATTTGACCTGATGGTGGGTACTCGACAAGAGTAACAATATCGGGACCCCAAATGTACGGACTGGGAGGGGTTCAGGGCAACACTCAGATACAGTTTGGGGAACGATATTCGTAAAATAAGAATAGTGCGGAGTTGAAGCTGGGTGCAAATCATATTTAAAGCTCAGTCCTGATCTCCTATCAACAAAATTGCCCATTTTAAACCAAAAAAGGTAATAGAGCAATCTCCTGGAGGAGCAAAAACCTAAAAGAGAGGAGAGCAGAAGTAAGGAGGCCCTTCAACAGAGCCAAGGAATGAGGAAGCTGGAAAGAATACCCCTCGACTCTAACTGGATACAATAAAGAAGGCCATGAGGGAATCTTGTAGAAAATTCTGGCAGAGTTCATCCGATAAACCCACAAGCGCAAGAATGCACAAAATCAGCTCTAGAGAACCGATCAGCTTAAACGATCGGATGGAACTGTGAAGGAAAACCTTAGAGCTTCTAGTACCAAACCATTTCCCAGTAGCCATGATTCTTGATGGAAACCAGCCAATTCCACTTCAACCAGGAAGACCTAGGAGATCTAGTGGACCAGAAGATTGAAAAGAACAACCGAAATCATCAAACTAGTAGCGGCAGTATAGGCTACCAACTACTTCGAACCGAACAAGGCACCAGGAAATGGTGGAATATTTCCTGCACCACTACAGAATTGGGCCGAGATACTAACGCCTATATTTACCAAACTTTCTAGAGCCTGCCTGGCATGGGGATTCCTACCCCTAAGCTGGACGTCGATACGGAATGTGTATATACGTGAAGTAGGGAACAATAAAAAACTTCCATAATCTCTTCACCCGAACAGTTTGTTATCATTTCTGCTGAAAGCCATAGAGAAGATCCTGGATAGGCACAAAAACTGCATTGGACAACCTCGTCGGGAAACTAAACGACTTGCAGTGAAAGCCTTTTTCGGCATTGAGGAAGCATTCAACAATGCACTTATAAAAGTGATGAGATAAAATTATTTCTTGGTTTTGGATCAAATTCAATGTTTCAATCAACTGAAACTAATTTGCATGAACCAAATATCTTATTCGACCAACTCTATTCATAACTCGTTTTGGCAAAAATATTGTTTCAACCATGTAATTATTTTGTTGAATCGAATAATCAGATCTACAAAATTTGCTGATTGCTTCAACAAAAATATTCATTCATACAAGTATTTATGTCGAATTGGTAAATTCAATAAAATGTCAATTCAACAAAATAAGCTGACCTCTTCACTAAAAATATTTATTCAAATGAGTAATAATTTTGATAATCCATTGAATTGACTAATATGGCAACCGAGCAAGAGATCTTACACCAGACATTTAAGTCCAGGCGTCGCAACGATGATACGTTGGCTTTGCTATTTGGTAACATAATCTAAGTCAGGGTCAGTTGTGCGAACACTCCACAATCTAACGCATTCAATTCAACCAATATAATATTCTTACGTTTAGATTATTCCATTTCCGTTGTTTGATTCGAATAAATATTATATTTGTGTTGAAACAAATTTTCATTCAATATGAGTTGGAAATTGGGTCAAGCCAATAAGAGTGACCAAATAAATTTGGTTAAATTAACAAGTTTATTTTTTCCGTGCACCAACCACTAAATTTGCACAACAAACGGGCCTCAACTAGAAAGGGACGCATCAGTTTGGTATGCTGATGAATCCAAGATAAATGAAAGGGCTGGAGTGAACCGGTCCAAGTTTTAGGCTCCCAAAACCTCGAGGCAAAGCTCCAACAATTTCTCAAGCAGAAATCCATGCTATCGAAATTTTCGCCCAAGAATGTCTTGCAAGAGGTTCCAGGGGGCAAAAATCTATATCCTATCAGATAACCAAGTAGTTTCAAGAGCTCTAAAGTCACACACTTGTGAGTCTAAACCAACTTGGGACTTCAAACTTTCCCGATGACAACTGGCTATGAATAATCAGGTCACTCTGATGTAGGTGCCAGGTCACAAGGGAATCGAGAGCAATGAAGAAGCAGACACCCTTGCCAAGAAAAAAGCAAACACTCAATATCCTAGCCAAAACCATAACGTGGTGTTTCCAAAGCCACACACAGGGAGAGTTTTGACGCTGAGAAGCTAACCAAATCAATACCCATCTCTCTCTGTCTCTTTCTATTATATACGAGTCTGTGTGACAAGCGTCTAACCCTTGCTCATACGATTGCGATGGTGTACGAAACCATCCGAACTGCTATTCTGCTTGATACATGAGCGGTAGGATATCTATGCGAATACAAGTCGGATATTATCGTTAAGTGGTAATACGTGAAAGACATTTTTGTTTTTTTTATATTTCTATATAACATGTGTTTAGATGATTATATCCTTTTTACAAGCTTTTATCTAACTTGCTTCGTACGTATGTCATTCTTTCCGGTTCACAATTTGTAATCCATTTTTGGAGCACTTGCCGACATCCGATTGAGCTGAAATTTGGTAGGTGTTCATAATTCCGATAACAATGCATTATGAAATTTTTGTTTGAGAAAAAAACAAAATGGCGGCTTCAAGCTGGCGGACGAGTTTCGTGATCAAGGTACGATTCGATTCAAAATTGGTATGTGGGGGTTTTCGGGGACGGATATCAAAATTCAAAAATTCTAGATGGCGGACAAGTTTTTTAATTATATTCCGATTCGATTCAAAATTCGTTTGTTGGGGTGTTCGGGGACGGAGATCAAAATTCAAAAATTCTAGATGGCGAACAAGTTTTTTTATTATGGTCCGATTCGATTTTAAATTGGTATGTTGGGATTTTCGGGGTAGGAGATTATGAATTTTTCGTAAAAATTTATAAATTCAATATATCGGCTCCAAAACAGCGGAGGAGTTTTGTGATTATGGTCCGATTCTATTCAAAATTTGTAGGGGTTTTCGGAGTCGAATTTTGAATTTTTTGTCAAAATTGATGAAATTGAAATGGATTTTCATGGAATTTTTGTTAGAAACAAAACAAAATGGCGCTTCAAGATGGCGGACGAGATTTTGGTTTATAATCCGATTCGATTCAAAATTGGTATGTGAGGGTTTTCAGGGGATTATGAATTTTTCTTCAAAATTCATAAAATCAAAATGGCGGCTCCAAGCTGGCCGATGATCACTGTGTTTATGGTCCGATTCTTTTCAAAATTGGTATATATGGGTTTTCGGGGTCGGAGATTATGAAATTCAATATGGTGGAAGAGTTTTATAATCATGGCCCGATTCGATTCAAAATTGGTATGTCGGGGTTTTTGGGATAGGAGATTATGAATTTATTCGAAGAATATTGATTTTTAGTTAAAATTCATAAATTGAAGATGGCAACTCCAAGATAGTGGATGAGTTCGTCTTTAGATGGTCTCTTCATTGAAACACCAGATACCTCAGAACTTACAGGAAAAAGGCCTCATAATAACGATGCTTTAACAAAAATGCATAGATTTAGGCGTACTCAAGTAATAAAAATCACAAAATAAAAAACCTTATCCGGTGAGTTATAGATTCAAAGGCTTGTTGCTTTTTTATTCGAACTGAAAACTTTGTGCGATAAGCTATTGAATCTATAACTCACGGAATAACCTACGTCACACATGCACTTTTCAGTGCTTTTGAAAAAAAAGCTTTATTGTGGCGGAGAAGTTTGGAAAAAGCATATATAGGTATATTATTGTATGGTATAATGACAATTGAATGTAATGGAATAGAAAATTTGAAGTTGAAGAAAAAGCGTAAGAAACTTCGTTCCTGACGGGGGTATCCCGACCGCACACGATTTTTTTTAAGAAAATTATTTCATACACGGAAAAAAAGGATTTGACAATTCAACCAAATTTATTTGGTCACTCTTATTGACTTGATCCGACTACACAAAATTCATCTCTAAACACAGGTGTATTCGATTGATGGAATCATCATATTGCGGTGACAAAATGGATTTCTCAATGCAATGCTAACATTTCTTTGATTTGAATATATGTTCATCTAGTGAAACAATCTCCAACTCATATTGAATGAAAATTTGTTTCAACACAAATATTATATTTATTCGAATCCAACAGCGGAAATTGATTAATTGAAATAGATGGCAAAGCCGCAAAACTGACCCTGATTTGGATAATGTTACCGAATAGCAAAGCCAACTTATCATCGTTGCGACGTCTAGACTTAAATGTCTGGTATAGGCTCGCATGCTCGGTTGCCATATTTATCAATTTAGTGGATTAACAAAATGATTACTCATTTGAATAAATATTTTCAGTGAAGAGAACAGCTTCTTTTGTTGAATTGATATTTTATTGAATTAATCAATTCGACATAATTATTTGTTTGAATGAATATTTTTGTTGAAGCCATCATCAAATTTTGTAGATTTGATTTTTCAATCCAACTCACTTGGTTGAAACAACATTTCTGCCAAAACGAGTTAATGAATAGAGTTGGTCGAATGAGATATTTGGTTCATGCAAATTAGTTTTGGTTGATTGAAACTTCAAATTAGATCCAAAACCAAGGAATAATTTTACTCATTTTGAGATTATATTTCATTGTGCATATACGACACTTTTATTTGTTTGATTCAAATAAATTTTATTCGATTCAACAATTTGTTTTTTTCTGTGTAACATAATCCAAACCTAATATAGAAAGGGTGAAAAGGGTATCTTTCAGTAAGTGTTAATTATTAAATTACTGGTAATTATTAAAATCTCGAATGGTAAATAAAAACAGTTTACACTAGGACATGGAGACAATACGAATTTTCACCAATTTAAAAATCCTTCTACACTGTAGAAACAGTTATCTTTAAGAATGTTTTTTACATTAATCTTAAAATTCCTATCATTCAAAGAGCGCAACTCTGAACTTATCTTATTATAAAGTTTCAAATTGATAGTGTTCAATCTCAAAAAGGGTAAAGCTCATTGATCAGCTGATCTTGTATCATATTTATGAATGTCAGACATCAAACTATAATTTCTTATATTAGAGTGTATTTCACATAAAGTTTGATATATATATATATATATATATAATGTTATGTTATGTTATGCCAGTTGTAAATTTTAAAAGACCAAAAAGCCACAAAAAGAATAAATAATAAATAATTATCAATTTCAAGAGTTTGCTTGTAAATAACTTTTAAAATTAAATGTAATTTATGAGTCTAGGTCTGATATGGATAGATAAAAATGTCAAAGTACTATAAAACAGTCAATTATATACACTATCAAAATTATCATAACTCATAATTGCTCAAAAGACAACTAAAAGTCAAGATTTACAAAATTATCATGAATAAAAAGTAATCAACACATTTATAAACTTGAAACACTCTGTACATGAAATTGTAGCAAACTAAAAGTTAGCCAATGAGAGAACAGCAAACGTCTTTATGAAAGATAGCCAATCAGAGAAGAGATGATCAAATGAAAAGTTGGAAATTGTGAGAGAATGGCAAAGAGAAGGTATCATAAGCAATTATTATTCAAACTTGTAATTAATGATAAGAATGGGAATTTAATTGTGTGTATAAATTGTGCAACATTAATATAAACAGTGCAAAGTGACAATTTTGTGCGCGAATTCGAAATTTCAAATGGAACAACAACAAGGGCAAGATGTTGCGAAGCGACGGAAAAAAAAAGCTTCGAGGTGATCGAAAATATTTTCGAAAGCGGAAGCACGCACAAAATTTCACTAAAAGAAAAATGGAATAATTCCATCATTTGCTTAACAAAACAAGATTACCTTAATGATATCATATATCCACGATTCCAAAAGCTGAGTCCCGCATCGATACGTTCCTGACACATGGTTTTTGCAGTCCTAACGAAGGCTGGAGAGAGGAGACTTCCTGTTTTTATGGTATAGTTGTGAACACCAACAGTTCCAACCAGGTATAAAACCTTTAATAGTGCTTTCCCGGTCCTGAACTATTTCACAAATAACATTTTCACAATCGATGAACTCTATGTCACCTTCTTTATGAACAATAACAGAAAATTACTCTCACAGAGAAAGTGAGGTTCTGTTTATCTATCCATGATATGCATTTTATGAGTATCCGTGAATAATTGTTTGATTCACTCTAGCATAAGTTATTTCTCGTAGGCCAGGTATTTTTAAGTCTTCCTGAATAAAGGAGATAATTGTTTTTGATATTTGGTTTGTTTATTTTCTCACAATGATCAACTAACATAACTAAGATCATTCAGTAAACTGAAGTTAGCCACCAGTGGCCAAATTCCTTTTGAACCGACTATATGAGACAAGGGCGTACCGACTGTTGTTAGCTGTGGCGAAGAAAATAATAATTGTTGGTAGCGTGACGAGAGAACAGTGACGTTCGCTGACAATTATTATTACAGGGTCAGAAATATCTATTTATATCATATAAATTTGGCTCTCAAAGAATACCAAAAATAATTAGCTATCTTCATTTTAAGTTAACAATTTATAGATTTTTCAAAATATCAAACCATAACAATATATATATATATATATATATATATATATATATATATATATATATATATATATATATATATATATATATATATATATGAAAGGGAGTAATATCGAGGGACTGTTAGAAACAAAATGGAAGGGATTTATGGATAGTCAAAGGTCAGACAGTGTTTCGCTTCGGCCTCATCAGTACGTGGAGAGTAGGATGAACACACTGTAGAACGACAATCACGGAGCCAGCCGTCATTTTGTGATTTCGGTCAGCAGACCCTGAATTGACGCTGGGTTGTTGCCCCTGGAATTCAGGGTCTGCTGACCGAAATCACAAATGAGCGGCTGGCTTCTGTTTGTTGACTCCGTTGATTTGTCGTTTCTACCAAGTGTTGTTCATCCTTGCACTTCTCCACCGTACTGATGAGGGCCGAGAGCCCGAAACACGTGTCTACGGTTAGCACTTTTCTCTGAGGGCTATGTCCATTAAATTCCTTCCATATATATATATATATATATATATGCGGGAGAGAAATAAACCGAAGTATAATTGCCTCAATACCTCCGGACTCAGAACACATCGCAATCTTCTTAAGTCCCGGTATTTTCACCTCCGGTTAATCTAGGAATAAATCAACCAATGGTAAGAATGTGCTTTTGCATCATTAATAAACGTTAAACAAAAGCATATTCTAACCATTGGTTAATTCATTCCTAGTATAACCGGAAGTGAAAATACCGGGCCTTAGAGAAATATTATGGTGGAGAGCCCGGTATTTAGATTTTCTGTATGGTTATACCATCTGAGAGAATCATCGATTGTAGAAGAAGTTTGCAGTGTGCACCTGAAATGTACTGGCTGTTGCTTGAAATGATCAGCTGTTGGGTTTTATCAGCGTTGAGTTGCCAGGAATTTGCAGCAAACCAATTTTCAGCACTATTCATTGAATTTTTTGATATATCTGACAGAATAAAAAAATCATTATTTAATAATGAAGTATTGTCTGCGAAGAGTATGGTACCAGTGTTGTGTGACATGTGCTGACAAATATCATTAATATAAATGATAAAAAGTAATGGTCCCAGATCAGAACCCTGAGGTACTCCATGTGTAATGGTTTTGAGGTTTGATGTTGTGGCATTTATTTCCACCATTTGTTGCCTGCAGTTAAGTATGATGAAAATAAGTTAAGAGGTATTTCTCTAATCCCATAATACTCTAATTTCTCTAAGAGAAGGTCATGTGAGACACAATCGAACTTGTTGGACAGATCGCACATAGAAAGGATGGTATGGTGCTTATTTTCCAGGCCCTCGACAATGTCCCCTATGATTTTAAGCAACCCCTTATGTAGATTTGTTCTGTCTAAATCCAAACTATTGTTAGATAAAAAGTTATTCGATTAAAATATTGTGTTAGTCTATCTTCAGTAAAATTCTATGATTTTGGAAAAAATATTTATTATCGAAATTGGACGGAAGTTATTCAAAATCTAGGGATTATCTTTCTTGAAAAGTGGTAAAACTCTTGAAATTTTGAATGGTTCTGGGAAAATTCCATCAATAAAACATTTATTTATAAGAGCTACTAATGGTTCAAGCAGAATATCGGATGTCTCCTCAATGTGAGATAATATACATATATTTCAATCCGTATCTGGGATTTCCAGATTCGCATAAAGGTCATTATGAGGCTATGGGACAACCATTTACAATGAATTTGTTATATCTCTGGTGGTACTTTACTCTGTGCACATACCCAACGGAAACACAGTACATGACTCATTGGGATGTTTGTTGACTGAAATCCGACGAAAAAGTTCTGTTTCCATAATTTACTCTTGATTGCGATAGGGTAACTGATCCATGCTCATTAATTTACTGAATCAATACCTACCGACATTGTTCTGAATAGCAAAATTATTATTTTCATTTTTGATTTTGATTATTGAGATCAACGAATATATTATACAAGTATTTCTCTAGTTTTATTTTCAAAAGA
Organism: Gonioctena quinquepunctata; assembly: GCA_018342105.1. Lineage (NCBI taxonomy): Eukaryota > Metazoa > Arthropoda > Insecta > Coleoptera > Chrysomelidae > Gonioctena > Gonioctena quinquepunctata. Next base: position 89 of record JAFIRS010007077.1, on the reverse strand, counting down.
TATTTCGATAAATGATATTCACGAGTAAATTTATTCGATTATCGAAATTGTTTATGTGTTCCCCTGCTGCTGCGGAGTTGTTCTATTTT
>JAFIRS010007076.1:0-28601 GCA_018342105.1 Gonioctena quinquepunctata | reverse complement strand
TCAGGGGCATGCTCCAGAGACCTTAAACCCCCAGGGGGGGGTCGGTCTTCCAATATTGAACATTAGGGGAAATTTTTCCTAAAAACCGGAAATTTTTTCTATGGATGTTTGGGAACCGCAATGCGGTTTTCTCACATAACCTAAATTCTCAGAGCTCCTAGTAGTCAACCGAGCCCGTTAAACATTTGGCGGGTCGGCTAGGCTTTTGAAAAACTCAATGATAATATCCAGAGACCTCTGAAGGTTCTAGTAGGAGGTCGGTCCCCCCATAACGGATATATATTGAAATTCTCAACCTAAACCCATCATACTTTTTTATTCTCTATGACTACGAGCTCCAATACGGCCCCCCATACCTTCATAACGTACGCCAGCTGTCTCAGACCTCAGTGGCATGCTCCAGAGACCGTTGAACACCCTCAGGCGGGGTCGGTCTTCCAATATTGAACATTAGTGGAATTATTAACCTCAAACGGTAATTTTTCTATGGATGATTGGACCGCAATGCGGCTTTCTCACACGATAACCTCACATATCTCAGAGCTCCTAGTAGTCAACCGAGACCGTTAAACATTCTAGGCGGGTCGGCCCCCATAACATAAGTTTTTTCACACCTGACCTACAACCGCTATATTTTTTCTACGAATTATTGGGCCCCCAATGCGGCTTCCACACATATCTCAAACCTCCGTAAGAGTCTCCCTATACCGATAACCACCCCAAGAGAGTCAGCCCCCATATAACGGACATCTTGAAATTCCTACCTACAACCGCTACATCTCACCTCCGTGAGAGCTCCCATACCGCTGAAAACCCAGTCGGCCCCCATAACGGCACTTGAAATTCCTAACCTACAACCGCTATATTTTTTCTATACATATCTGGGCCCCCATGCGGCTTCCAGTTGTCACAGGCCTCCGTGGCAGCCTCCAGATACCGCTGAAGAATCCAGTCGTTACCCCCTAACGGATTAAATTTTAACCAACCCCTTTTTTTCTTACATGGCTGGGGCCCCCATAATGCCTCCAGATATCTCCAACCTGTCTCAGACCTCCGTGGTAGTCTACCGATGTTGATAAACACCCCCGGCCCCCCGGACATCTTAATTCCCCCAAACCATTTTTTTTTCAGGCTGGGGCCCCATGTTCTTTCCTAGCGGCAGCCATGTTTTTTTTTCTATATATGGTTGAGTCCCCCAAAACGATCCCCCGTTCCCAGCTGTCTCAGACCTCAGTGCCCTAAACCAGTGGCGGTGCCATGTGGCGGGAGCGTGTGGAGCTATGTCACTCTGAGCGCAGATGGAACTGCGCTCAGACTGACATAGCATATCTACCTGAGTCTAATAGGCCTAGTTGGAAACGGACATTTTTTTTGTAATATCCAGATAGGTGCTCTCTCCAGCTTACAAATTCTAATTTTCGGCCACAGTCAATTACTGTAAATGGAGTAGGTTTAACCCTGCTGTCGCGAATAACCTCGCGCCAATCGGGTACTTCTGTATAAGCCTTTTTATTGATTAGGGACATATCTATGTCGCATTTTGATACGAGTGTCCCCTTATGGGGAAGTAAATAGTTACTTGATCAAGGCGGTGCGCCTCATTTACGAGATGGTAAAATAACCTCACCATCGTATAATTTTTGTTTTGTCCGGAACAAGAATCACAAAAAATATGGAGCTCTCGAACTTCTGGAGCCAAAATCTTGTATACGAAGTGGTAAACCATAGAAGCTACATCGTCGCATCCTTTTTCCGCTACGGATTCGTCATAAGTAAAGAACACTGCTTGAGACTTAGACAATTTATGGACATTGAAACTCATGAAGTTCAAATTGACGTTTGTAGTAAACGTCATTGCACGTAATGTTTGGAGTTGGAAGGTTTTTCTGGTAATCAATAGCAATGGACTCAATATGTTTATTCTTCATGGCAAGTCGTTGTAGCTTCTTTTCCAGGGAATACAATTGTTCACTCCTCTTCAAATGTGAAGTTTCTTGGGTTTCTATCAATTTCAACTGTTTTAAGATATCTGCTTTTTTACGGTCGTCCAAGGCTTCCAAAAGTTGTTGTTTCAGGTTTGAAATTTCAACATTCATCCTATCGCACATTGCACACGTATCCTTATATGGGTATCCGAAAGAAATATTGAATTTCGTTCCAAATATCTCACGGAATTTGTCGTACAAGACATTGTTGTTGGGGTTACCGTCTGAGTACTCTATGTAATTTAGCAATATTTAGCTCCGCGTCCAAGTAAATTTTCCTTGTCTTTTTGATCGAATAGTGGGACTTCCTACCTTTCAGAGAGCGTATAAATGCCAAAATTTTATTGAGTGTTTCGTCTGAAAGTTTGTGAGGTCGATTCTTGTGGGTCCTCCTTTTGTCAATTGGAGCTACCCCTATCATAGCAAGTGATTTTCGAATAAGCTGAACTCGACCCAAAGAAACTCCATAAAGTGAAGCAAAAGCCTTCCAACAAATAGTTTAATCGAGTAAACGACCTCTTCCATTGCGAACTCGAACTATGTAGGAGTAGGATGCACTGTGTGAAAGAGATTCATTATCGCTAGCTCCTCTAGAACCTCGGCGAAAAACAGGTGGAACTGTAATGAGACCGCCCAAGTACATACTTTGTTTGTTGTGATCAGCAGGTTGGTTGAATTCACGTGAAATGCGAGTTTTTTCGGCACCAGGAACTAATTTGAAGCACTGGTACTGTTTACATTGGCAATTCGGACCCAGAGCATTGCTAGACGCTCCCAACTTTTTGGAGACATCAGTCATTCTTCCCGTTGTTTTCCGTTTTTTCGACGCACAACACTTCACACTCCTAACATTGTCCGCCTCTTCTTCACTCAATGAACTCATAACAGCGTTCAAAACTGATAAAACAGAAAAAAGTATAGCAGTAGACCGTAATGTAAACAACAGAAACCACTGACTGAGACGTTCGGAAAGCCCGGAACCATTTTCCCCGGGCGCGCGGTATGGAATCGTTCTTCCCCAGTATGAGACATTTTCTTCGTGTAATTTATCCCGACAACATTGTTTCACCCCTGTGATGATGTGACCCCTCAATAGTAACGATAAAAGGCAACCAATAGCGTTCGCATCTCAATTGTCAGGTAAAAGGGAGAAACACCATTCTTCCCTTGTGGTCTTCACATGAGGATATGGAGTGGCAAATTATTCAAAATCCAACCACACTACACTGGATGTATTTGCATATGTTTCAACCTGGGTTTTGTTTGCCATTATACACTTTATATGGAAAAAGATAAGTTATTGTACTATATGTCGAAATAGAATGTAAATAAAAGTCATGATGAAAGCTATGATAGTTTATTTTTCAAAAACATCAAGATGGTGTAGCCATTTTTCCTGTTACAGGAAAAATTCCCATAATGATAGAGACAGCCTGTCTCTAGTTTGGGAACACCCCACTCATGCTTCTCTTCCATGTTTATTACTGTTGTGATGCATCGGAGCTCCTGAAGCAGTTTATCCAGGAAATCTTTTTTTATATCCCTTCACATGGGCAATGTCGATGTTCCCGAATTTTGAAAAAGCGTCTTCATATTCCTTACCACTCTCAATGTAGGCCAGACCATGATGATTGTCATAAAGATGCCCCACCATACATTTGTCCCCAGAGGACAACATCTCGAACGGCACTGGCAGCCGAAGTAAATGGTGGTACATCTTACCGTGACACATCACAGCAAGTTCCCTTGGATAGAATACCTGGTTTACCATGAAACCTAACAGCAATATCTGGACCCATTACTCGACGAAGATCTCTAATTATTCGTTCAAAGAATGCATCCTCATCAGGGATAGATACTGTAAATGTCAGGTTCCAAATGTCGAGGAGAGGGTGTTGGGGCCTGTTGTGGGGTAATGCCAGAAAGTCCTCGAGGAATTCAATCTCAGCCCTGCTCACGTGCTCGTATGTGTCTACGGTTGTGGTTGACTGCGAGTCATTCTCGTATTCATTTATCGAAGCAGAGTCCGAGACAGAGGAATACTCACATTATCAAACGGGTTCAGGTCGCCACTGAAGTCCGGTGGAATGTAGAAATTCGAGGACGGGTGAGGAAGTCCAAAGTCACTGTCTGTAATAATACTGTTTTGCATTTTCAAATCTAATGATACACATTCACTGAAGATTCACCAGGAACTGAGTGATAATCACACTTTCATCAACCCATTTATAGAGAATAATGAATAGTCCCTTCCCTGGGAATTATTTTGACTAATCCTTCGGGCTCGGTAGGGTCAACCAAAAAATGATGTGAATTTTAATTAGTTCAGGAACACCATCAATTGTTATTGGTGGATATTAATACAAATCTTTGTAAAAATTAAAACAAAGACTCGAACTAAATTTTGTGATATAACCACGTTCAGGTCGCCACTGAAGTCCGGTGGAACGTAAAAACTCGAGGACGTGTGAGGAAGTCCAGAGTCACCATATCTAATAGTGTTTTGCATTTTCACGTTGCGGAAAACTAATGATACACATGCTCCTGTAATCCTTTTTTCAACTCGTTCCATACCACTGTATTTCTTAATTGATTGCCTGCGTCTATTAGGTGTTCGGCAATGCCTCTTAGTTTCAATGGAACGATGGATACTATTTGTATTCTGTCCATCCAGCTAGAGCAGCTGTATCTTCAATTATTCTAATGAAATCTTTGATGTTCGACTGCCCATTATGGTATTATCTAACGTAATGGCTATTGTCAATTCTGGATTAGGAAGAACTTGCACGATAGGAGATGTTGTTGACGAAGGTCCCGTTGGAGGAGTCATATTGAGAAACCTTCAGTTTTCTTTACAAAATAATCTTTTCCTTGTTTTCTGATATTGAGTTCTGAGATTTGTTCGGTATAAACACTTTATATCTCTATATATATTTTTCCACTATCGTGTTTCATAAAACAAAAAAAAACAACGATATTACACAAAAATATGTCCCTAATTTTTACATTCGTTTATTATTTTTATTTGTTTTGTTCAAATTATTCCTTTTTAGACTGGTATTTATTATTCGTATAAAACAGTTCTATATTTCAAAAAAAAAATATTAAATTCAATTCTAGTTTGACACCCTTTTCTCTGTGGAAAATATCATATATGCGTTCATATACTCCTAAATTAATACCACACATCTGACACCACTGTTACGCCGCTGAATATTGCTGGATAAGCGAATACCCCACTTCAGACCTGCCACTGGTCTATTATGGAAAAAACTCACAACAACCAACCATCAACGCTAAGAACGTCTCTAAAATAGGTTTCCCGTTTAGATTAATCCTTTTTTGTAAGGTTGCTCGTCAAAGAAACTACTTTAACGTGTAGTGAGCATCAATTATTTGGAAAATAATTGAACCGAGATTTTTCTTCGAGAGCGGATCCGAAAAAATATCCTTTTCTCTCTACACTTGGCGAGTAAAGATATTTTATCTAGGAATATTACTCTATGAGAATAATTCACTCGGAATCATAAGCAGTATAATTATTAAAAAAAATGATTACATATAAGTAAAATACTGAAAGTCCTTTTACCATGTGTGGAAAACAAAATTATGACAACAGAGTTTACAAGCTAAGATGAGAATGGAAACCAACTGTTTTGTATCGATTCGAACATACTACTATTATGTGATAGAATAATCTTACAATAAAACTCCAATATAAGACTAAAGGGGAAATCAAGATTACAGAGATATAATATGAGCATGAACTATGGAGATATAGGTATGCAAAAACGCCAATATAACATTCATTTTCAATAAGATGACCCCAAAACATAAGTTCCAGAAAAATAATTCACTTACTCCAATACCCTCAACTCTCATCCACTGGTTTCACTCAGTTTTCATATTTTACGCGATATAACTTTAGTCTAGAGCTTCGCACTGTATTTCCCGGGATTTTGAGTACTTAAATTAGTATGTTCGTATCGCATATTAGATAAAGGACACCTCTCTAGTATAAACATATCAGCTCAGGAAACTCTACGACTACCATTACTGGAATCTCCAAGAAATTGAGTTCTAAATATGTATATAATATAAACACCGATGATGAAAAAAAATTTCATTAGTCCACACCCTCTATATCAAAATTTATCGATCGCTAAAACATGTTTTTCAAACTGATATATATCTTCAACATCCAATCAGACAGTATTGTAGAATAGTAGGAAACCTTAACCATAACTCTATCTATCGAATTCTCCCTGTATATCAAATTGATACAAATCCGATAAGAATATTCCTTTCGAATTACCACTACCATGTCGCTAGTTGTTGAGTTCTAAATATGTATATATTATATTAATAAACACCGATGATGAAAACAAAGGCAGAACAAATTTTATTAGTTGAAACCCTGTATATCAACATGTCTCGATCGCTACATCGGTAAAAATCCAATAGGACTATTCTTTTAATTCATATAAAATAACTTTCACCGTAATCAGGTATGGTCAACGAATAACAAATTCTCATTTTTGTTATAATTAATGAAGGTTAACAGCTTTTATCCGAGTTAATGACCTCGTTTCGTTAGCCAGTCTGTTTTGAACGCAGGTCAAGATCGAATTCAACCTCTTTCCATTATTCTACAATGTGTGTCTATAGTTAATTTTTCTGTGGTTTACATTGTGACTTGTTCTCGAATTGTTGGTGTTGTTCAATGGATTATTCAGACAATTGTGAGTTTTTAGCTTTGAGTTTCATTCCTTAATTGAGGAAACATTTCCACAACTTATGTCTCAATCACTGCAAAAGTCCTAACATTTTGTCAACACTTTTACTATTATAATTTTCTACATGGGAATATATACCGACCACTCAACCCTGTTAATGTTGATCGGGTGAAAAATAAGCGACTGTGGACTCTAACAATTTTATGAATTTTCATACTCATGTATTATTGGGTAAAAAACAAACACATCGTTTTCGGGTTATGGAAAAATATGATGATATACTGTGATGAATTCACAATACTTTTCACTTCACTTTTCACAATTTGAATATTTTATAGTCTGACAACCAAACACATAAGATAGGTTTACTATTTCTTGAAATCGGGAAGGTTTAGAAATGAAAAGTGAATTGGTTTTACATACATAGGCATATTCACAAAAACAGAACAACTTTTCAATTTTGATTCATTGAATTTTTTATAACGACTTCTACGTGACATATTGTACAGGGTTGTATTTAGTATTTATTCTCCAAATACATCATTCTATTATATAACCTTTGATAATATAAGTTTCATTTTCATCATTAGTTTGGTAATATTCTGCTCATACAAACATTCTTGGATCACCTCACAAATAAATTTATATAACGTACCTACTCCAAAGGTTTTTTAAATAAAACACTTTTTTTTCATTCATATCTATCGGAAGGGTTGTGGCAAACATTGCTCAATTCATATTGATATTTTCTATTTCGGAAGCAATTGCGATAGATTTGTCGATGTTTTGCAAAGCCCTCTCGATATTTTCAATAAATCTTAATTTTTTTTCGCATTTAAAAGTTTTTTTGTTTTCGTTTTTTTTTTAATTGTTCAATTCTCTCTTCGAAATCTCTTAACTTCGGTGGGAATATATACTTTTCACTCTTTCTCACAACTTTTGATCAAATGGGTATACTTTTCTATCACTTGTTTGTGAATATTCGAATTTAACTTCACTTTGCACACTCTTGGAAATATCTCACTATATATAATTTTTATATCAAGTACTGAATTTGGGGAGGTTTAGAAATGAAACTCCATTTCGTGTTGATTTCATTTATTAATGAATATACAAAAAGCTTTTAAACATTTTCATTATTTATTTTTCATATATCATCCATATTGATATTCTTTATTTTTATGCCACTACTACGGACTTATCCAAATGTTCAATAGCTTCTTTCATATTTTTTAATTTTTCCAAATACTTTTCTTTTATCTTTATTAATTTGCTTTTTTTGGTATTTTTTCCATCAATAAATTTCGTTCTTCTCTTTCGAAAATTTTTCGCATCCCTCATGAACAACTCATACGTTCTCCGCTCCTGGCGAAAATATACATCCATATCGAACGTTCTATCCAAATTCGGTGTCGAAGTGTCTCTCGGTTGAAATGGTGGAAACTCTTCAACATCTTCATTTGTAACATCCGAGTACTTCGTGGATTCGTCAGGATGATGAATACCCATGAAGAGAATGTCACTGTCCGTAGATTCTGATCGCTATTGTTCATTTTCTCCAATCCTTTCAAGGTGTGATTGAATTTTCACTAATGGTGTTGCCTTCGCTGGAGTAACAGGAGTTTTTCTGGAACTTACGGGTTGGAAATGTACTGGTGGTACTGGTATTGGACAAACTGAGCCTGGTTGAGCCTGGATGGAATATCCGTTTCTTTTTGGTGTTGGTCCAACAGTGTTGTTGGAGTATAACTGAGACATTGTTTGAGACTTGGTGTTAATTTTCAAATACTGAAATAACTACCTCACAACCTCTTGTGCTGCTATTTATATTCATCACTCTCTCCTACTAGAAGGAGGTACACAAACAACTTGTTTACATTTCGTGAAGGGTAATTGTACGACATACTCGAGTTGGAAATACCATGGTTATTTTTGTTGTTGTACCTTTGTACCTGCACCATTTCTACTGTCTATATGGGACCTGTTTTGAGTTCAAGATTTCATCTCAAGATAATCTGCATCACTCTTCTTGGTATACTATTTTTTGTCTCGAGTATCCGCTCTTCTTAACATATTATGTTTTCTGTCTGGAGTATCCACTCAATTAGTATGCATAAATAATTTTTTGTAATGAAACTCAGAAACTTTCATTTATTTTTTGTATAACCATTCAATAACATTGAATCTCATGATTCTTTTATCTCCGACAATAATTCTCGCTTGCAACATGATATCTGTGTTCAAGCCTTGTCTGTACTTATATCGAATATTTTTTTAATGATTTGTTGAAAATTTTAGGATTTTATATGGTCTACTTGTGAATGTATTTTGATACTCCATCATTGACTGGAAGGTGGAAATTTGGGAATATTCACAAACAACTACTTTTTTTCATTTCCGAATTACACATACAGTGTTTTGATTTCTAGTATTACTTCCGGAAAGTTATACCATCTTCCAATTCGTTGTCACAGAATAACCTTTGGTAAATTGAAATTTCTGAACGGTGGACAGGATGGATTTCAGAAATCTCATCTATTGACCTTGGAAAAACGGTTATGGATTAGAACGGGTTCTAGAACACCTGGAAAACCGATTTCGGAATACAGTCCTATCAATTACACTCTACTCATCTTGATTATTGATGTTGATTTCATCCGAATTCTTGAACAATAGTGATCCATATGGTTCATAAGTATGCTCATGCAAACTTATGAGGAAATGATCAACAACTGGTTCATTGACAATATCCAATTGATTCAAGAAAATTGATATCTGTCACTGACAATGTATTATGTCTTTGCTGCTTAACGCACACTCGTGAAATGACCTTGTTCCTGGATGATACTTTCTTTTTATTGATAATCGATGGAATCTTTCTGGGAAGCTTTCGTATTCAGAGTTTGCCTTCCTGTTGTAGCAAAAACCCATTACATCTGTTATTATATTTCTTTCAGTTCTAGTATGACGACAATCTCTTCTCCACTTCCAAAATCGATGAGATTATTCTTCTGATCTATTATGCGTACAGTGATGATCGAATTAAAAAAGGATATGATTCGTTTCATGATTTAGGTAGGAACCTGATATGAGTCATCTAAATGCAAACCCCGCCAAGTGCACACTATGTAGTTTCAAGAAAAACGCGAAAAACTGTTTTGCTTGATACTATCGATAAAATGAATATACTTTTTTATTTAGTGGATGTAGATACTGTTTCTTAAACACCATCTTTCATCTTATATAACAAGGAGGATTATAGCACAGTAAAATGGGAAATATAAAATGCACTTGGCGGAGTTTGAAAATTAACGTGAAAAATGGCGGGTTTTGCAGCCAAAATTAAGTGTTTTGAATAAATTTTATTGAAGAGTTTCAACTCTGAAAAGATTTCAATAACACCATTCAAAATATTAAAAAGTGGTGGCATAGATCCTTTTAAACTTAGACTCTTTACTTTTGGTTAATCTTTCATAAACTTTATTCAGACAAGTAGGTACAAGTACAATCAAAATTAACTCAATATTCTTAAGCAAAACAAATAGATAAACAAGCTTGATCGTTCTTAAATGAAACAAACACATAAATTAAAATAATTTTTTCTTCAATACCAGGAATAAACACCAACAAAAATTAATTAAACAAATCTTGTGTCATCTTCAGGGTTTTGGTCGCAGGTGAATTCTTCTGTCATTGTAGAAGAGCTGGGTGAATCTTGAACGTTCTGGTTCTCCATTGCATCCTTATAAAATTTCAGATTTTGCAAGATTTCCAATCAGGTCCAAAATGCTTGATTAATAAATTGTCAATGGATTTTTTTTCTCGTTATTAACAGTACGTCCAGGCACTAGTTTGTTCGGTGCAATAGACAATATTCTTTTTGCCTTTTGCAAACACTTCTAGCCATTCCACATTGGTGCGATAGTGTGCTTCTCCTTGAATTAAAGCTAGATCCTGATTGCCTCTTGTTAGCAAAAATCTTTTTGATGGATTGAATTGAAAATGCCAGTTTCCTGGCAGTTTGATAATATCCTGAGTAGCCGCTTTCCAATCATAGGCATGCCAGTCTTTTCCCAAAACTCTCAGTGTTGAGTGTTGTTCTATAATGCGGTGGTAATCTCTGGGTTCACAGATACATGTATTTTTTTAAATCTCACTTTCAATTAAACCAAACACCCGGTCAGGAGGCATAAAAGAGTGGCCTACAATAGGAAAGACGAATTCAATTGTTTTTACATGGGCCGGAGCATATTTCACAAGCCAAAATAAAAGCATTGTTAAAACAATAGAATTTTTATTCTGTCCGCCGCAACCATCGGCGAACAAACGAATTGTATCTTTCGATGCAGGAAAGTCTTCTCTTCTTAAAAAATCAAACAAGGCGGAGGCAATTATACTCGAGTTTTTTGGAAGATCCACGTCTGTCCATAGGTATGATGTTATATTGTATGAACGTAACTGCGATTTTGAAGAACCTTTCACGATAGTAAAATTATACAGATTATATTGCTGAGAAAAATATGCCGAGGAATCTGGAAGTCGGGGTAACGCCAAATTTTTCTGGCAATCAAAGGAATAATTTATAACATTATCTTTTTCTTCCTTGAGCATTGCAAAAAAAGCATTGGCTTTCAGTTTATGAACTCTTTGTTTTGTTATTAAGTTGGTTGTCAAAGTTTCATCTTTCTCTTTTTTGATTTCTTCTTTGAAGTTTAAACAAACAGAGCAAACATCAGTCTTTGGAGTTCCAAATCCAAGGTTGTAGTTCCTGTTCACGAATTTTCTAAAATAGGACTCCTTAATTTTGAGATGATCTTCTGCAGATGTATTGTATAGTTTATACAGTTTTCTGATATTCAGAGTACAACTTAGGTAAATTCTGGCATTGGTGCGACTTCTGCAATAATGAGACTCCGTACATTTTAAACTTTCTATGTAATGGGATATCGCGCGCTTCTTTCTTCATTCTTTAAGCCAACTCTATCGCCACCTCTATTTTCCTTCGTAACATTTTCGCATTTTTTAACAATCCGTTGAACTCTATCTTTTTTTAAGTTCAATATTTCAAGAAAAGCATTTCTACAGACCCGAACCAGTTGTTTGTTTTTTACAACATGATACAGTATAGAGACACTTTTTTTACCTCTTGCGTTTATTGCCAAACGTGACCTTTTTGGCTTTAGTGCATAACAGCACTTGTAAATTAACGTGTCTTGTGCTACTTTTATCTTTGTTGTTGTAAAATAATTCATGGAACCGTTTAATGTCCATCATAGATAAAGTTCTGCATTTGATAGTTCCCTCTTTATGACTGCAGGTGGGATATTTAGGTAAAGACTTTGCAGAATATCTACGAAAGACAAAAATCAGTATTGTTTGTCTCGTAAAAACTACAGAAAACTCACCTGTTTTGCTTAGAAATTGTGCGTTTATGTTTATTTGATTGCACTACCCTTTTTCGACTATGCTCTGGAAGAGTTTTTGTAACCTTAATTTCACTCATAATTGAATCATTCACAGAATATTTTAATAAACAACACTAATCACTATTACTTTTTACACCAGTATGCTTTATAACGACAAGGTATAATTGAAATGCCGGAGCTGTACACCAAAACACGTGGTCGCTCAACAGAAATATGGCTTTCCTATTGGTCATACGCACTTGGAGGTTTTTGCACATAAACAAGTCCGCAGTTGGCGATGGATTGAAAGTAAACTGATTTGTAGATGCGCGATAATACTTCAACTGGCGGGTTTTGAGCAATAATATTTTATCAGAATGAAGATATTAATATTCTTTATCGAATGACAGCGCCATCTCAATTTTTATTTTTTGTGCACTTGGCGGGGTTTGCAGTTAGACGGCTCATATTATATTGCACTCCTAATGGATGAGTCTCACAGTTGTAATATTTACAGGAAATATATGTTTTATTTTTGTTGAGCACACGTTTCTCGAATCCCAACAGGGGTGCTATCGAGTTTTCATGCATTAGATCCACATAATATTTTGGTCGCAACATGCATTTGAATATGTTATTATGTGCACGAAGGCTAAAAACTTCATCCAATGTTGCAGAATCGAGTTTTTGATTCAGAAAGAATATAGATGCATGTTTTCCTTGTTAAAATTATTTATTTCCTGTATCTCATATGCTCCACATGGTATTTCTATACAATATCTCTCTATCGCGTGAGTGTCATCTGGAGCAATCACAAAAGTGATCTCAAGCTCTTGAGAATGGAGAACGACATTTTCTTTTTGGCTATTATCTTCGATTTGAATAAATTGTTTTTCAGCACCACTGTTAATGCCGTCTTCGAACTCGAGAGTGATATCTCCTTCCAAAAATTTGTCCAAAAATTCAAGTTCGTGTTGTTGTGGTGTATCTGAATAAAAATATTCTAGGAATATAGCTTGATATAAAAAAAATCAATACATACCATTCCACAAGTTGTTTTCTTCAACCTGTTGATAAGAAGAATCTGGATTGTGAGTTTCAACCTCATTCAGCATAGGTCCTGTTTCCGGGGTTCGTAGAGAATTTTGGAATATATCCTGTGATATTCCAGAAGTAATTATCTCTTGTATTTCCATGTCATCTGAAATGCAAAAGATATTATCTGTTACTATTATAAAAATATGGTCACTTGTAAGTAACTCGCGAATCAATGGTCCACTTCACTATATAATGTTCTTGAGAAATTAGTACACATTGGGATATTTCACATTACTACCAGAAAAGATTATCAAACTTTCCATTTAGGAGGGTTTCAAGTTTGGAATTTTGTAGTGTCCGAAAATGTCAATTTTCGAAATAGAAAGGTCGATGATACATACTTGGAAAGTTTTCCTAATCAAAACTCGCGAGTATACAAGGGGCTACTTTGTTTTTTGTACCTCTCTTTGAATTTTTTCTAAATAATAATCGAGATTTGAAGAAAATAATTGTGACACAATATTGGGTCCAAGATGTTAGTGAGATCTGAAGTATTCGAAAAAATACAGGGCCATCAACAATTTTTGGATGAATATGTAAACATCAGGCTACTCAATATAGAAATATAGATTCTTGGATATTCTAGAATCGCGGAGTCATTGGAGAAATTACCTTTCGACGGATTCTCAGTATCATCTTTCCGTTTTTGTAGCATACCAGTAGATAGACTATGGGGATTCTAACTCAACTCGAGTGAGTTAGAAAAAATATGGCGGTTGTAGGTTAGGAATTCCAAGATGTCCGTTATAGGGGGCCTTGCCTGGGGTGTGTGACGGTTTCTGGGTGTTGTCACTGAATTTGAAGATATCTGGAGGCATTATGGGGGCCCTAGCCATGCATAGGAAAAATATGGCGGTTGTAGGTTAAGAATTTCAAGATGTTCGTCATGGGGGCTCCGCCTGGGGTGTTTATCGGTATCGGTAGACTATCACGGAGGTCTGAGACAGGTGGGAACGTTGTGGTAGGATTATGGGGGCCTAACGATGTATATATAGAAAAAATATGGCGGCTGTAGGTTAGGAATTTCAAGATGTCTGTTATGGGGATCGGCTCTCTTAGAGTATTTATGGGTATCGAGAGTCTCCTACGGAGGTCTGAGATATGTGTGGAGGCTGCATTGGGGCTCAATCATTCATAGAAAAAATATAGCGATTGTAGGTTAACTGTGAAAAAATTTCTGTTATGGGGGCCGAGCTCTCCTGTTGGATGTTCAGCAGCCTCTGGAGGTTGCCACTAACTGAGACAGCTGGAAACGTCATGAATGGATTATGTGGGCCGTATTGGAGTTCGCAGTCATTCATAGAAGAAAAAAGTATGACGGTTTTAGGTTAATAATTTCACTAATGTTCAATATTGGAAGGCCGACCCGCCTGGGGGCGTTTAACGGTCTCTGGAGCATGTCACTGATGTCTGACGCATTCATGGGGGCTTGGGACTCAATCATATATGAAAAGGAAAAATATAACCGCTCAACATTAACAAAGAAATAATGTTCATCCGATTGGAGCCAGTCTATCCATTAATACGTCACTGTCGTTTGATATGTTTGAATATACTTTTCGCGGCAAATGGTTGCATCATAACTCAGCCTTGAGCTCCCAAAATATTCCCATGGTTCGAGCGTGCCGCTTCTAAGAATTCGGAATTAGCTAACGATTGAAAAATTCCAAAAATTGGATGATTGTGTCAGCAAATTTCTCGGAAATCCATATCTGACCAACAACATTGATTGCGTCGCAGTTTTCTGTGAACGGTAATAATGGTATCATCATTCGAAATTTCATAGTACAGTGAATCTCAGACATTTTACGCAACCGAATTTCTTATTTTTTTCCTAAGTCCAAATAGGTTGGATTTTTGATTTTCCATTTCATCTTAATTTAGTTCTTGTATTACTCACTAGGTGGCATCACTATCTTTCAATCTTACACCCTATCGATTTGTGTTTTTTGAGAAAAGCACAATTTTTTTTTTCATCTTCTATTACTTGGAATATGGAAGCGCTGCTGTCGTGAAAATTCATGAGTCTCTTTTGCCCCGTTCAATTGGTTCATTATTGTTGCGGACGTTGAAGAGAAAAGATGTATTTTTTCAGAGCAACTGTGTGTGTGTGTTCAAGAAATATCACAAAATGTATGTTTTCTATACATGTACAGGATGTTGGCGATTGTTATGTAATTTCATTGAAAATTATCTCAGATGGGGATATAGGAAAACAAATATGCAGTGCTGCCACACATGTTAACGTATCGCATTATGGATGATAAATGAAGAATAATCATTATGGAAAAATGGAAATTTCTGTTGAAATATAGAAGAGAGTAAAAGTTGTAGTTTACTTCTTTTTCAAATTAACCCAACCTAACCAATTTTTGCGTACAATGCTATTAAACAAAAGAATGAGTTCTGCAATCGTTGAAAAACGTCTATGGTGCGTCGTACATCGAAAACGTCCGTTAAAAATCGTCCAACGTTCATCCAAAACGTGGGTCTAAAACGGCTGTACGTACATTGAAAATGTTCGATGCGCTTACACCTGCAAATGACATTGTTATGACCGTTTCATCGGGGGTTTATACAGGCGCTGACCCGCTTCAAAAAGGACAAGGATTTTTATTAGGAAAAATTTTAATTCATTGTCCATGGACACTACCAGAATTATTCAATTGTTTGTTTTTGATCAGTACCATCGAGAATTCCAGTTAGGTAGGTCTGGAATCCACGCTACATACGTCCTCGCTCTCCATGAGCACACAAAAATTCCTGTCGACACAAAAAAGTACTTCCTGATTCATGTACTGCGCAGGGGGCTCGAATGTCTGGAAGATACCAGCAGAACCGTAACACACGGTTTTCCTCAGGGAGAATCCTGCGACAGTAGTGAAACGCTGAAAATTTTCAAACAAGACACAAACATAGTTTGGCGCCACATGGACCAAGTCTTCAAAGAGGATCGTCGACACGCCACCGCTGTACTTCAACAGCACCAAAACGATCCTATTGCCGCCGCTGCGGCCGCAACCATCACAGATGCAAACTTCATCTGTGATGTAAGATTATACTATACTGCCGTCCTAAGCCCAAAGGGCGTAAGTCAATATTGACTAGTTTTGAGATATTCAGCATTTTGTAATAATAAATCAGCACACATTTTGTCCCAACATAAAAAAAAATTTTTGGCGTTTAAGTCTTCATAGGCTAAAGATATTTGAAGTTTTTAGATTAATAAATATTTTGATATTAAGTTGAAAAACTGAGATACGCCTATTTTGCTAAGGATTTTGATACAACTAAAATGGGATACGCCGACAAATGAATAGTAATAATAATAATTGAATAGTAACGATTGGAACCAAAATTTATTTCTCAATTTAGATAACGGACATTAGTAAAATATTTATGACAACAAAAATATATTTCAAAAAATGTTACATAACGACATAAAATATATTGTAATATACTCAAAAAATATCGACAAGAGCAAACAGTTTTCTTCACTGAAAATAAAAAACAACAAAACCATACAATTTTCCTCAGTAAAAGTCCAACAGTTGTCTACTCTGAAAATACAAAAATAAGTTATCCAAACTTAAATGTTACCCATCTGATACTGGAGAATTTTCCCAAAATTCTAGGCGACTTTTCGGTATAAGGCTACCTAATTATTTATATCGAAATTTTCTTCTGGGAAGATATACCAACCACCCGATAACAGCGTTCTGGTGGATCTAACCTCATAGTTTTTGTTACGGATGCTCTCAGGAAGTTTATATAAAAAAATTCCCCATCAAAATCTGTCTTGTATTTCATATTTAATGAATTTCGTTCAAATTTAATATGAACCATATCGTGTATATATGGCCGTGGTACTATCTTGTTAAATTTGTACTGAGATAATTGGAATTAATGATATAAATTAAAAAGGGAAACAACGCCCAATTTTTATTTTGGGCGGTGCAGTTATCTAACCATAACGTTATCTGAGACACATCCTTCCTAGTTAAAAAAACCTATAAAAGGTGCTTATTAGCTGCTCTTTGTTTCGCCCAAATAGAGCTTCATGCCAGAGGGCCGCAAATACATTGGAGTTAGATTGATTTTTACCAATTGGTACAAAGCTCTCATTATACACTGTTATTCTGTTTGTAAAAACGGCACTTTTAAAGGTCTCCAATCTTGGTAACATTATTACCTTTTCAAGATCGGCGTAGTAGATTTCTTTACCAACATCTTCAGTTTTCTCCGCATCTTCTCTGTATTTTTCTCGGGCAGTCGTGGCTTTGTCGATGTGTACCTTCCACTTACTGCAAATATCGCAGTCTGGAATCGAGTTTTCTTTTGTGTGATTTGGGTCATGTAGCGTGAGCTCCTCGCATAACTCACACTCCTCGTGACCTAACTCAACAATTGAAATATTAGGTTCTTTGACGACTGTCCTATATTTTTCATAAAAAAATTAAAAATTTGAATTTTTTGCCACAAAATCTGTAAACATGGTTGTGAAGTTTAAGTCACTGGGAACATACAAACGGATGGGCGCATGTTCTCGACGATAGTGAGAGATAGTCGGGTTGAACGATAATATATGGGTACGTATCACTTCGTCGTCGATTTTATTATGTGGCTGCCCTCTATTTCTTCCATCTTCCAAAGCCACCATGTGGTTCTTAGCACGTTGCATTACATTACGTAATACTTTATCGTTATTTTTTTTAAACCCTAAGGTAGTTAAAAAAAAACTTTACACACTTTTTGTAAAGTGCCATTTTCATCTTTTAACGATATCTAAATGATTTTTGTCTTCGGTGATTTTCGATGTTTGCCGTTGTTCGTTGCTTTACGGGTAAGGTTGATGTATGACGAAGCATGAATGATTTTTGTTCTTGTTTTGGCATTCCCCAATATTCAGAATTGATAATTATTCATTGCTGTTCTGATATTACTTTCTTACACCCCTTTTTACAATTTTCTTTGCACGATTCTTTCAAAACACCATGAAGTTGGGCTGGTGCGGCAGATTTTTGCTTCTTCCTTCCTTTGGCAGATAACGCGTACCGCTTCCTTTTCCGAATTGTCCCTTTTTTCGTTAGTTCATTTTCATTAGTTACAGAAATATTATTATTCATAGAATTATCTGAACTCACAGCTATCTTTGCAGTGATAGTAGCGCACTGATTTTTATCACTATTACTTTCATTCACAGTTGAGGATACTCCCACACTGGATTCTGGCAAGGTTAAAATTTCGTCGTCTGACACCTCTTGATTATGTAGTTGAGGATACTCCCACACTGGATTCTGGCAAGGTTAAAATTTCTTCGTCTGACACCTCTTGTTTATTGATCTGTCTTTGATTGTTTTTAAATGTTCCTCTGTTTGCTTGTTTAGAGCTAACATCAACATTTTCTGTCCTCGGGATTCCTCCATTGCTCAAGTCTGAAATAGAAAGTGGAAAATGATACAACACTAATAATACTAGTCTACATATTTTTTTAAAGGCGTATTTGCTACCTAAGTGCGGACCTGTTACTAGACAAATTCATTTTTTAGGTTATGTCTTAGTTGTACAAGATAAAAAATTTACTAAAATTGACAAATCATTAAAATTGCACTGAGAAAGCCCTACTCATTATAATATAGTTAAATCTATAAACACATACCTAATTATATCACACTAAAGCCCACTTAATGTTATTCGTCTACAGAAACAAAACTTTACTGCAAACTTGTAAACAGAAAGACTAACAGCTATGTACTCCGGATGTTTATACAAACGGTAAAATATCCTAAGCAAATAAGACGTATGTCAGAGATGCGCCCATTTTACTTACCACGACTGAGTTACGTCTAAATAGCTTGGGATTTTCGGTGATTTTGGATATACGTCTATTTTTACTAATGTTTTTGAAGGCTTAGCACGATGAGATCCGGTCAAATTTCTTATTAAAATTAATAAGTAGGTTATAAGGAGTCTAAGCAAGTAAAATAAAAAATTCGTGAAAAATTGAGTTACGCTCTTTGGGCTTAGGACGGCAGTATAGATGCCATCACGGTATATTGGCATCGCCAATAAGTATGCTACTTACTTTGAGTAGTATTACAGCTAGCGAGTTGCAGTTCATACTACTCATCCAATGACATTTTGGTACCGTAGCCCGCCACGACGATAAGAACGTACCGTTATTTCTGCTGCCATTAGTCATGAAGCGTTTCACCAAAAGCACCACCAAAGCCATATACCGCTGCTACAATATGACCCACGGGGGCTACGTAGCTTATAGCACCGAATTTCCGGAGACATACCCCATGATCTCTTACATGCAGGCATACGACCCCACTTACCATACCGTACGCAAACAACGTAATGGAAACTTTACGCTTTACACGATTACAGCGCATGCACGGAGTATATCCAAAGAAAAACAAAATTCATGAAACATTTCATTGCATCACACCACCACCGACTTAACCATATTAAAAATCGTTTTAGTCTTCGTTTAGAAATAGTGGTAAATTTCGAAACATATGAGGAGGCCGTCGCAGCCCTCCAAGACACCACTATTTATTTCGATTTGATGGAAATAATTTTCCTAAATAAAAAAACTAATAACGACGACGACGACGAAGAAGACGAAACCAATGCTGCTACGCAACCTGTTCTCCTAGCAACGTTTCAATACAACTGGTCGGATCACGTCACAGCAGCGGGACTAACATACTTGAATACTATTGAAGCTGCCAGGACATCATGCAACAAACGCCATCACGTGATGCCGCGCGGCGAATGTACAACGCCCATACCAAATCGAGCTATTTCAATGAGGGTGCAACAAAACAAATCATATATCATCAACACCTGAAATTTTTACTTGGTGGTGCTACAGTGACGGAAGGATACCGTGCGATTGAAGGTGAAGAGGCACTCGAGTCCAAGGATTAATCAGATATACTATCGACGTCAACGACGATGAGCAAGAGGAATTAGCTTCGACTTTCAAATTAGTTCCATCAAACTGATGTACTCCACTATCCTTTGCAATGGTATCCCTATTATATAAAAAGTGTTCTTAATTGCCGCCGATAAGTATGACCTACTACAAACACCCCACTTAGTATTAATGAAGGCAATCAGTCATGTAGCATACCTACGATACAGGCCGCAGATAAATGCCTGGACACGCACAGCAACTAAAGACTTGAGTTTCACCACTGTACGAAGGAAGTTTACTCGATATCGACAAGAGTCCGGCAGCTACTGGAAACTGATGAGAATGCTGGAGCCCCAACAGGTAATCAATCAACGCAATATAATGCACAAGACACGCCGGAATTCCGTTATTCAATTCAGGTATAACGCCACTTCCACAGTACCGCCGTGACCTGTTCGTGAATTACGTTTACCAATATGTTAACTATTTCCCGGCGTACCCTATAACCAAACGAAGTATGACACAATGGTTTGCGGTACGTCTACACCAAGACATATCTGCCATTTATGACATCGGCGACCACAACGATGTGAGGAGGAGGACGACGACCCGACACACCACGGAGACCCAGTACCACCCAGAACACCACCCAACAGCAACACTACAATCGTCACCACAACCAGGACCGTCATCATCCTTAACAACACCACCGGCACGACGCCGTCTGCGGCCCAGATTGCCAAATTAATCATCAATCTCACACGAATATCAATATCTCCACGCCTGGTAAACATTCCCACATTCCCACCACACCAAATCCGAATTAAAACAAAAAAAAATATTTAGTATCTTGGTGTTTAGCCGGTAAATCGGCACTACTGGTACGCGCAGATCTAAAAGCGACATGTCCAAGAGGATTTCCACCATTAAAAAAAACATCTGTTAAGCTGCAAAACAGAGAATTCCTTTTTCGCGACATGTGTGCTGTTACAGAAAAAGTGTTTTTGACACAATTTCAAGATTTTGTAACAATAGAACAAACTTGCAAAATCAACATTGCAGAAATGGGGGAAAGGGGGGGAAAATGGGAATGGAGGAGGAAAAAAAGTTTAAAAACTTGGAGAAAAAAACGAAAAAAAAACTTGAAGTGGGGGAAAAAGTTGCGCAATCGGGAAGAAAACAGGAAAACAATAAATAAAAAAGTTTTCAAAATAAAAAAAAAAGTTTTTTCCGGAACCGCCTCCTCTGTCCAAACCCGGCCCCCATTTCCCTCCACCTGCTCCGTGGCCAAACGGGCACTGAACTTTGCCGGCCATGGGGTGGCCACTTTTTGATTTTTACTATCGTGTGCGCATGCGCGGCGGGACAAAAAACCAAAAATCGGCCATTTTCGTTCCCTAACTTAGCCGTAAAAATACACCAGAACAACAAAAAAGATGAAGGGCCAAAAAACGGGGCAAAAAGGGTGCAAAAGGGGTCAAAAAGGGGGGGAACGGAGCAAAACTTTTATAGTTACGTTTCAAAGCTCTCCTTGCTTGCAACAACCGATGTTGTAATAGACAATTTGCAATAAATATCAATTTCCAAATCATGAACTCATTATGAATAGCCAAAAATCAAATGAGTCTTCAATAAAAAAACAAGTTTCATATGATTCATATATATTGTAGAATCCACTCTTGAAATTTGTACAATTTGTCGATGTCATCACGTGATAGCAAACACGCCTTCTATTGGTGTGACGTCAAATGGTTGTAACTGTCTAGTTTGAAGGCTGTTTTGTTCACCTTGCAGCGTTGCCAAGTTTCCCAAATATCATAGCCGCGATTTTGATGTTTATTTGTGCATATTTTTTTCCCAATAATGAAAGATTGTTGATGATTTTCGACCATGATTCATAGATTCATTCTTAGAAGTCAATTCGGATATATCTTTCGTAGTTATGTGTTATGGTTATGAGTGAAAACATTAAATATAATAACATCATTTTTGGCATATTTTTACTGATTTTTTCAAAGGTAATGGCCGGAAGATGGGTAATTTTCCACCAAAATGATATCACTTACCCATAGAATACACCTGTAGTCTCAAATAGATTGGGGCACCGCCTCGAAGACAGAAAAGAACATTTTTGCTTTTATCTCAGTTAATACTAGACGAACGTTTACAATTTTCTCACAAAACGATCTAGTAACCCATAGAATATACCCATAGTCTCAAATCAATTTGGGGCACCGTCCGGAAGGCAGGAGAAAAAGAAACTGCCATTTTTGACATATTTTATTCGTCCAATATTAACTTTGACATATTCAGATTTAAAGCCGTGGACAAAAAATTTCGGCGCCCCAAATTGATTTGGGAGTATAGGTGCATTCTATTCTATTGTTTTGGTGAAAATATTTTTTACGTTCGTCCAGTATTATTAACCGAGATATAAGCGAAAATGTGTCAAAAATGATAGCTTCTATTTTCTGCTGTCTTCCGGACGGTGCCCCGAATTGATTCGAGACTATGGGTATATTCTATGGGTTATTCAAATCGTTTTGGTGGAAAAATTGTTAACGTTCGTCCGGTATTAACCGAGATAAAAACGGAAATATATAATGACAGTTTTATCCATTTCCTATCTTCCAGACGGTGTCCCAAATTGTTTTGAGACTATAGGTGCGTTCTGTTTTTAAATTTTGATGAAAAAACATTTCGTTCGTCCAATATTAACTTTGACATATTCAGATTTAAAACCGGGGACAAAAAATTTGGCGCCCCAAATTGATTGAGGAAATAGATGCACTCTATAGGTTATTTAGATTGTTTTGGTGAAAATATGTTCAACGTTCGTCCAGTATTAACCGAGATATTAGCGAAAATATGTCAAAAATGACAGCTTCTATTTTCCGTTGTCTTCCGGACGGTGCCCCAAATTGATTTGAGACTATGGGTTACTCAGATCGGTTTGATGAAAAAATTGTTAACGTTCGTCCAGTAATAACCCAGATAAAAGCGAAAATGTGTAAAAAATAACAGTTTTTATTCTTTTCTGTCTTCAAATCATCAGATAACATATTTTCTTCAAGTGATATGCAGAAAAAAAAGGAGGTTGGAAGTCATACAGGAAGCTTTCAAATGGGGTGAGGCACAACAGCAAAGTGATGAATGTATACAAGTACATTATTCCAGAAACCTGACAAAAATGTGGAGCTTCATGAGTTTTATAGTGAACAAAGTGAAACAGAGAACAAGTCCATTCAAGTAAATATTCATTCAAATTTTAGAAGTAAAAGTACAATGACAAGTCGTCACTGCACCAGCAAAAATGTTGCTCTGTCTTCTATTAAAGCAAAAATGATCGATGAATCTATATCTACGATAAAAATCAAATCATCAGATTACGTATTTTCTTCAAGTGATAGTGCCGCCCTTTCCGTATCAACTGATGAATCGTTCAAAGCTGACAGTGAAGAAGAAAGCTCGAATTGCATCTTCGATGAAAACATTTCCAAAGAAAGTTTTGATGGAAAAACTCGTGAGTGCACATTGATGGCAATTGAAAAAAAATCTCGATTATTCCTTGGACTTCCAGAAAACTCATACTATTTGATTGAATTACTGTCTCAAAATATTCCTTGCCGTCTTTTGAACGTGCTGATTACACTGAAAAAAATAAGGTTAGATGACTCATTTGCTGTTTCAGCTGTACATTTTGGGATGTCACTCAGTAACATCAGTAGAATTTTCAAGAATACTATGCCTGTAATGGCACTGCATATGGAGAACCTTTTGTATTGGCCCAAACCTGAACAAATTAGGTTACATTTACCTATACCATTCCGAGCTTGGTAGAACAAGGTAGTATCAATTATAGACTGTTTGGAACTACAAATTGAGAAGCCTAATGATCCTGTACATCAAGCTTTGAGTTGGTCGCAATACAAATCCTGTAATACCATAAAGTATCTGATTTCTTGTACACCTAATGGCCTCGTAAAATCATGTGGATCTGGTGGACGTGCAACAGATGCTTTGATTGTGGAAGACTGCAACTATTTGAATAATTTAGACCCTGGGCTGGCCGTTATGGCAGACAGGGGTTTCAAAAATATTGCTCATCTTTTGAAGCAGAAAGGGTGTGAGCTGTATGACCACCTCCAGTTTTAAAAGGTATTGCTAGCACAAAAAAAGGAGTGAAGTCAGCGAAGAGAATTGCTGCACTACGTTTTCATATAGAAAGAGTAATCGGAAGACCCAGGGAATTCAAAATGTTTTTACTTCATGCATGTGTAGATAACCATATGATCCAATATATGGATTATATATCAAAATTGCTTGTGGTATTATAAATTTACAAGGACATTTGATAAATATTCAACTGTGACTCAGTAAGTGTATTGTGTTTAGCCATGACTGCATATTTGAACGTGATTTTCAATTCTGATCAACTTTTTATTGTAACAATTTTCGATATTGTCACAAATAAAAGTACTTTACTCTTATAACGAATTCATATATTTTGGCACTACTCATATACAACCGATAAATTATAATACTTGATTATTCAAAATTAGATTCGAGAAATGAAAAATAAAAAGTTTTCCCTATGTCACCAACTTGAGGGACACTGTTGAAACCTCCAGCATACATCATTTCATCAATATTTAAAAAATCACCTGTTTCCAGAAATCTTCTTTATCATAATCTACATTGACAATACTAACTTCCTGTGAGGTTTCAAAATCTGGGTGAGCAACACAAAATTTTGCTGTTTTTTTATTTAAAAAATGCATCTGGAGCTTAATTGAGGTATATATCGAGTTGCTGGCTCATTACTCTGGGTTATGTATTTTCTGAATTTTTTTTCATTCACAGGACATTTCATTTTCACAGTAAAATCTGCACATATAGCATCTGCTGAGGCACCAACAAAAGGATGATTATTGTTGAGCATCAGCCCACATGGTTTTTGGAAATATTTTCGACAAAAGTAATTTCTCTAATACACGACCTCTTTCCATTGCTTCTGTGTCTTTCATTTCACAAGCTCCTAAAATACCTTCTACAACTATACCATCAACTTTCTTACAATGAAGAACACTATATATATGCTTTTGAAGCTGTGATTCTGGAATATCTCAACTCATGCCATAGTGGATTTCCAGATTGTCCTATGGTTTCGTTGAAATCATTCCTACATTGCCCAGGAGATATCAGAGTAGACCAAACCTTCTGGAATTCTGTTTGGAATTTTTCTGAGTATGAGAATATTTTGAAATATTTAGTCAACCTCTATCAGTTTTTCCATTTTTAACACTATAGTCCTTGATTCCCTCAAAAGCACTGTTGTTGATGGGATGATGGGTAGGTAATGATAATTTTCCCATTTCTGTGGCCTCAATGAATTTCAGTGATATTCCCACAGAAGAAAGAACAGATTTCTTCCAGTAGCACTTAACATCTGTTGTAGATGGTTCTTCGCTTCTACGATGAATCCATGTCAAGAAATCCACAGCATGTTTGCACCCCCCTGTGAATAAGAAATACAGTTAATAATGTTCTAAAAAAATTACACATCAATATCTTCCTTTGAACTCCATCTGTTCACTTATATAACCACTTGGATAAAAGTCAGGAATATTGAAGAAAAGTTAACTGTCCAATATTGGTAAGTTTTTTAAACAGAGTTCAAATATAGGTGTATAACTTACAAATATTCCAAATTTTTTTCCATATTTTATTGATATGAAACATGTCGAAAGGCCATCGACCAAGGTCCTTCAGCTTACGACACAACAGTTTTTGTGAGATTGGATTCTGAACTACTCTTAGCACGTTAGCCCATGCTTAAATCAAACACTGATCATATGGGTGAGATGCTAATGCTTTTGCACCACGGCCATTTGACTAGAAAATGGATGATATTTGTTTAAAAAAAAAATAACTAACCACTTATAGTATGCTTTTGAACATGATATTATTTCCATTTCTGTTTCTTCTTGGTGAGACTCTATAGCCAAAATTACATTATGACAGATTATTTCTCCATATTGAGATCTTCTAGAAACATGGCAAGTCATTTTGAACAAGCATACACCATGGAACTAAAGTGAAGCGACACACATCAATGAAACGCTATAAATTTTGTTCTTCCACATCATCATCTAAATCAAGTGTTTTCTACAATATCATTGAAATACTTTACCTTGAGGTGCAGGGCAATCCTAACATTTAACAGACTCGACTACTCCTTCTACCTCATTACACTTCAGCACAACAATATAGAATTTCACAGAGACTTTATGTTCAGGAGTTATCCTCCCCTTGACCAACCAAACATCTCTCTTCACCTGCACATATCCAACAGCTTTGTCCCCGTAGCTCCCTCTAGTTGATCTGAAAAAGTACATTATTATACTAGTTGTATATAAAATATAAATGGGTATTTCATGCAAAAATATTTTCTCTAAAGCTTCATGAAATATCCTACTTCGCATTTCAAGTTTTCTTGAGTAACAGCGGAAGATAATTCCTTTATTACACTAGGCATGAAAACACTCACCTTGAAGCTTTCATTCCTCCCATTTCGGCACCTATGAAGTCTGGATTACTTCAAAAAAATAAGGCCATTATAATAGAGTCAATTTTTGGTGAATTATCACCGTCAGCCTTTTGGAATCCTGGTTCCATGGTCAACCAAACACAAGATCACAAAAAAAAACGAAAGAATGCAATGAAAATCTTTCAAAAACGACCGTAAATTCAAATATTCAATCTGAATACAAAGTTAACAACATTAAACACACAACTGAACTGAAAACTGTAGGCAAACAAAACATTTACTCCAAACCTAGACAGTTTGACCATTTGACGTGACACCAATAGAAGGCGCGTTTGCTGTCACGTGATGACATCGACAAATTGTACAAATTTTGAGAGTGGATTTTACAATATATGAATTATATGAAACTCAGTTTTTTATAAAAGACTCATTTGCTTTTTGGCTATTCATAATGAGTCCATGATTTGGACATTTTTTTGCAAATTGTCTCAAGAATTGATCTATAATCATGGTCGAAAATCATCAACAATCATTCATTATTGGGAAAAATATGCACAAATAAGTATCAAAATCGCGGCTATGATATTTGGTTTTGCCTTCCATTATATCACAAACACAAGCAAATTTAATATCCAGAACGTTTAGGGCGATGTCGAAGAGCCTGATACTAATATACTCTAATATTCTTAATGACAACAATAAAATAACAGAAACCATCTGACGTCACAAGATAGGCGCCGCACAAGCGGTGCGTTCACATGTAAATTTGAATCCCAGTTCATGTTTCAATTTATTACTGAGTGGAATATTCGTAATGGATTTCCCCAATTGCACAGAAATGAATGATGTACGATGTAGAATAACATATATTTTTTCGGAAGATATGCAAATTGCTAATCGAGTATTCATATTGAATGGATATCAGAAAACAACTCCTCACTTATATAGAAATGAATATATCAAATCCTTTTCTATAACGTCCATCTGTAATGGAACAATCTTTATCATAACGAGAAAACCAAACTTTTGATTCCAACAATAAGCACAAAGTTCTTTGAATTTTTCCATAGACATATCAACACTAACATGATCATCATATACGGGGTGGGGCACCCCATACGACACGGTCCCTGTAAACCAAACCATTAATTTATTCGGGAATTTTTCCATTTCATTATATCGTCGGGACTTTTTCCAAGCCCACAACACATTTTCTAATATTGAGAATAGCCATGATCATTATCGGCTACTCGAACCCCATTTAACTTTAACAACCCTGAATTGTTCCCCTCGCAGTGCGGCTGCAAGAATAGAGGTGAAGTTAATTAGGTAAAAGACACATTTATAAAAATATAAATTAATTAAAATGAATGAGCAATAGTGAAAACAAAGTACTTACATTATAATATCCCTTCTGGGTGCCATTGGGAGAAGTGTCATCCGCCGATTATTTTCGATGTTTACTCGATTAGAACTCGCGATCAACTCCCTGTTCTATTCTCCTCAATTATTAGCAAAACTCGACAATCAATGCCCCTCTCCACAGGTCATTCCTTCCAAAAATCTTTGATCAGCATTATTTGCTGATTGAGTTCAATTAATGTAATTCAACACCTCAGTTCCTGCTATTTCTCTCTGCGATGTTCTATACAGGGTATTGATTTGATTGTGAGATACAAACGAGTGCAGAACAGGAACTGAAATGCCCTTGTGGCCTTTAGGAGAGGAAACATTTGAATTTTGGATTTATTAATTATACTTCATGACACTTCCCCTCGGGCCGTAAAAGCTGGCCTCCAGCTTGAATTTATACAAGAAATCATAAAAATAATAAAAAAAATATATATTCAAAGTAATTGGTCCTTAGGAAGGGAATTGTCCTCGGGATATTTATGGCCT
>JAFIRS010007075.1:0-28605 GCA_018342105.1 Gonioctena quinquepunctata | reverse complement strand
AAAAATGACACGAGAAATGACACGAAAAATGACATGAAGAATGACACGAAAAATGACAAGAAAAATAACACGAAAAATGACATGAAAAATGACATGAAAAATGACATGAAAAATGACATGAAAAATGACATGAAAACGACATGAAAAATGACATGGAGAACGACATGGAAAAATGACACGAAAAATGACACCAAAATGACATGAAAAATGACACGAAAAATGACACGAAAAATGACACAAAAATGACACAAAAAATGACATGAAAAAATGACAAGAAAAATGACAAGAAAAATGACAAGAAAAATGACACGAGAAATGACAAAATATCACAGGAAAAATGACAGAAAAATGATAGGAAAATGACAAGAAAAACGACATGAAAATGACTGAAAAATGACAGAAAAAAATGACAGAAAAAATGACATGAAAAATGACATGAAAAATGACATGAAAAATGACATGAAAAATGACATGAAAAATGACATGAAAATGACACGAAAAATGACAGAAAAATGACACAAAAAATGACACGAAAAATGACACGAAAAATGACACGAAAAATAACAGGAAAAATGACAGGAAAAGTGACAGGAAAAATGACAGGAAAAATGACATGAAAAATGACATGAAAAATGACATGAAAAATGACTTGAAAAATGACATGAAAAATTACAAGAAAATGACGCGAAGAATGACACAAAAATGACAAAAAACTGACAAGCGAAATGACAAAAAAAATTACGAGAAAAATGATACGAAAAATGACACGAAAAATGACAAGAGAAAAGACACAAAAAATGACACGAAAAATTTTCATATTTAATAAGTTTAAATAATATTGGAAAACAATTCAAATTATAATAAAGCTAATCTAAGTTGGTGTCCTCTTGCTCATAGAAAAGGACGAATGCTTCTTCACTTATAATGGATTGTGATGATATCGGTGATATTCTGGAGTCATTGTACTCGTGCCATATGCCTGCGTTAGGGTGCTTACAGTAAGCCGTGTAGTGTCCGCTATAAGTTGTTCCACTATGGTTGGATACAGCATACAAGTTGTATTGACATGGAGCTACATTATCTGCTGCATAATTACTCATATCCAATCCTTTGAGAGGAAAGTCAATGTTGACATTCAATTTTCCCATAAATCTCCCCAAAGGCAAAAATCGTTTCAAGTGAATTACTAATATTTTGGGGAATTTATAAAACATAATGACTTTGTACATTTTATTCTTTCCTTACATTTACAACAAGTTGGTTTTTCGCCATCTAAAATTTCTTCTCTAATAAACAAGTCCAAACATTGTGACAGACTCAGCTGGCCGGTATCTGTGGAATATCAAGGAAAGGTCCCAGAAAGGGTCAAAGAACAGAACGATGGCCACAAGAAGAACAGAACAACGATGATTTTAGTTGACCAACAAAGTCATCAACCATTTCAGTTGTCCATTCTTAGATATCTTGTCCAGACTCCTGTGCCTTTCAAGATTACTCAGTTTTCATCAATTTCATCAAAATAGGTTTGGGCTTTTCAATTACTCTGTTTATATCTTCTAGAAGACCTTCCAACAAATATCTGAAATTTCTTGGGGTCCTGTTGAGCGTGCCCCATGAAGCAAAGGTGCGAATATTTGTATCTGGCATTTCAAAGCAGTATTTACCACCCTATCAGACAAATCTTCTGACAAGTTCTTTTATCACAATCGCAAATGTTTTTATCAGAGCACCTTTCTGCTTGATATGCTTGTGTTGATATCCCTCATATGCTCGTCTTTTCTCAGATACTCGAGCAACCATCGGTGTTCGATAAATATTGTATTATACTATTCATGAAGCAGGTGTTGCCATGTTCTTCAACCCATTGAGTCCGAGGGTTAATGGTATTGTAGTTACTGAGTTGGATTGAGATATGTCAGAACAAGTTATTTTTGGGAAGAAAAAACAAATCATTTTTCTTCAAAGTTTTTCTTCTAGATGTGTCTTCCAATTCGTCAGAGTTCACTTCTTCTTTTTCCTTGATGGTGAAGAAGTAAGGAGTGGGACTGTTAGAAATAATTGAGGAATTGCTCAAAATTCCCAATCCTGGAGGACGGATAAAAAATTTCATCAAACTTTTAGAAGTAGGTATAGAACCCAGGACAGATGCAGCGTTTCCTCTCTGATTGCAATACTTATACGTTGAAAAAAGGAAAGTCCTCGCCCTAGGATCATTAGTTTTATCAATGAGTTTACGACCGATAATTTTGAAAAATTCCAATGCATATTCACCAAAAGAACCGCAGGTTTCGATAGCTATTGGATAAAAATTATATTGATCAATCAAACTGGAATATTTTTTAAACTTCAATTTTCAGCAGAATTTTGCAGCACCACCAACAGTCTTTGATGTTAAATTAATATGTGAAGGAACATTTTCTGCACAAGTGAAGTCCCAAACTAATGGTTTTCCATGGCTCCAAGGAATGAGAACATCCCATCTGGACGTTTACCATCATCACGAATTATTCCTAAGGGTTCACAGAAGGAATGTCAGCAGTTGACAAAGCACGTTTAATTAAATCGTTAACAGTGGAGTGTCGTGGAAACGTCCCGAACTATATTTACAACTCAAACCATGAATACCTTTATCATTGACGTTGGATCCACATCTGCTAACACAAATCGAACAACCCAAACGTAGACCAACAGAAATCCTGAAGGATTCATTATCCAATAACGTTCCGAAGAATGCAACAGGAAGGGCGTTAAGCCAAGCTCCAGATTCCTTAGTGCATACTGCCTTGAGACGAGCCTTTTCGAATTGAGAGTTAGCAGCTGACTCAAGGAGTTTTGTAGATGAAGATTCGATAAGAGAAATATCCCAGGATTTCTGTGAGAGTTTATAACTAGGTGTAGAGATACCTGTTTTCGAGAGCCAAATAGATTCGCATTCTATGTAGAAAGAGTCTGGTGAATTGGTGAAGTAATTAGGTAGAATCTGGTCAATCAAATGTTGGACGCTGTTGAATGAAGAAAGGAAAGCTGGTAAAGCGAGTGAAGATGCTTGACGGATTCCTAGACCACCTTTATTCACGGGAAGCGTTACTTGGAGCCATGTTAGATCGTTGAAATGGTTATTGGTTATCTGCTCCAGAATCTCACGGAGCGTTGCATCAAAATGAATAAGTTCCTCCATGCAGCGCCATGTTGCTCAACATCTCAGGGTATACATCAATTTGGGTATAGCCAAACAATTCTTCAGGAGAAAATATCCAATATGATTAGGAATTTTATCGATGCGTGATGCCATCAAAATGAGGGAATTTGTTTTTTGGTTTATGCATTCTGTCAAAGATTCATTCGAAAGTGGAGCACCAAGGAGGGTCCAATTGTTTCTGTCCATAATTTTAATGCCAGGAGCTGAATAATTGAATTTCTTTGAAATGTTATCTGTATGTTCGTTCAGAAACAAAAGTTCGCATTTTTTGAAATTTAATTGGAGGCCGACATCATTGGAAGACGAAATAATTTTTTGGAACTGTTCTAGAACCAAATCTGCATTGCCACCTATGGCGCCATCATCAAGATACCAACAATTAAATTCAGCTTCAATCGATCTTGTTAGGTTCTCGATGCATAAACAAAAGAGAGCAGGGCCCAATGGATCTCCTTGTTGAACGCCTCTTTCCGAATAAATTACGTTATTTCCAAAATTCAAAAAACTTGGCTTCTCATAACATTGACGTATGAAGGGAAAGAGATATGGGGTCGTATCTTTGACTCTTTCTAATAGAATATTTCTGTGTATCATATTAAAAGCATTTTCAAAATCAATTTTCAGAAATACAGTAGAAGAAGAGTCTGGATGTTGATTTACAAAACGTCGTGCTGCATGGGCGACGGCTTCGCATCCTCCTGGAGTACCAAAACCGAATTGTATGGGACGGAAAGAATTACCCAATGATTCCTTGATTTGTGAACATGCTAATTTGGAAACAAGACGTCTAAAAGTAGTACCGACGGCTATTGGTCTGATGCCACCGCATCTTTTTCTAAGTGCTATCAATGATGCTCCGTATAGAATTGGGATCACATCTCGGTTAACTTTACCGCTAAGCATAAAATTGCAGAGGTTGGTTAAAGACCGAAGAAGTTTCTCGCCCATAGATCCAGAACTTTTAGATAACAAATCTTGAAGATGCGATGGTCTCAAAGAATCTAGGCCTCCTGCAGAACCAGTACGAAATGACTTCACTGCATTCAAAACTTCAATTTCGTTAACTTTCAAAGGGTTAAAGATGTCACTCCCTGTATATATAAATTCCGTGTCAGCTGGATG
The DNA here is from genome assembly GCA_018342105.1 of Gonioctena quinquepunctata. Classification (NCBI taxonomy): domain Eukaryota; kingdom Metazoa; phylum Arthropoda; class Insecta; order Coleoptera; family Chrysomelidae; genus Gonioctena; species Gonioctena quinquepunctata. The sequence continues at coordinate 24,284 of JAFIRS010007075.1, read as the reverse complement.
TTTTGATTTGAGCTCCAACAAGGTTGTTTCGTCAAAAGTAGCTATTGTGTCAGTACACGTCAAAATACGAATAGCAGATGAGATCACCATCAGAAACTTTGTTGACTATACGTTTAGAGATTTATATTTCGATGTTGAAGGATTAGTAATTTTGTATTTTGCAGAAGATTGGGACTCTCGATGTTTCTCTTGATGATTGTTGTTAGAGATTCCTTTCGATTTTGATTGATTGGTGGAAGGTAGAAGGACTTGTATGCGAAAGAAAGTAGATTTTCCCATGCTTCTGTAGAGTTGGAAATGATACACTTGTCACTTGATTTACTCAAAGCTTCTTAGCACTCACTCTGGCCGATTTGGGTATCCTTTTAGCAATATATAGATTGAGTTTGTGATTTGCCAAATGATTATTAAGTCGATTAGAAGACTCGTTTTCAATTTCATTCGATTCCGTGGAACTATCAGGCGTTGAAGAAATAAAACATGTACTAGAGAAGTGCATTTTTCTTTTGTGGATATTCAAACCTCTTTTTGTGTTGAAATTTCTGTTGCAAAATTCACAATGAAAATCCAGTTGAAGTTTTGGAACACCTGAATCAAGTTTTTCCATTATATCTTCCTTCTTTGAAGTTGAACTTGACACAATTCTATACTTTGACATCTTTGTACGGTACTTATTTTTGCTTCAATTTACTAAATTTGGATATCTGGAGCCTAGTTCATCTTCTATTCTTCAATAAGAGTAGCTTAAATTCACAGAAATGCTGCCAAACTGATTTTTTCCAAATTTTTTCCCACTAAATAGCGGTCTTGATTATGGGATTTTTGACAACTCGAAAAATGACAGGAAAAATGACACGAAAAATGACAGAAAAATGAACGAAAAAATGACATGAAAAATGAATGAAAAATGACAAGAAAAATGACACGAAAAATTACATAAAAAATGACATGAAAAATGACATGAAAAATGACATGAAAAATGACATGAAAGAATGACATGGAAAATGACATGAAAAATTACATGAAAAATCACATGAATAATTACATGAACAATGACAGCATATGTCATGGATGATGTGTTGGACTATCATATATTATTCATTTTATCAAAAAAAATGTGGATGACATAATTGTTATATTACCACGGCAAAATAGCACAGAGACTCTAGATACTCTTAACAGCTTCGACCCCCATATTCAGTTCACAATCGAGCTAGAAGCCAACGATAATTCGGTACCATTCCTGGATACCAAACTCATACGTACTCCTATTGATACAATATTAGTTGATTGGTACAGAAAGCCATGTAGTTCTGGCAGATACATCAACTATGAGTCGTATCACAAACGCTCAATGAAAGTGAATTCGATTAAACAAATGAAGAACAGAATAATCAGAATTTCGGATAAAACTTTCCATAAAAAAAACTTGAATATTATTTTTAATCTTTTTGTAGATACTTCATACCCTTCAAGCTCAATAAAAAGTATTATGTACAACACACCTTCCAGTTTAGAATTGATAAACAATATCAATCCACCCATAATTGTGAATGAATCTGATGCTATCCCTTCACCTCACTTCCGTACATCGAGGAGATTATACCTAAACTCACTAGACTTTTTTGCTCGGTAAGCAATTGTAAACTTGCCAACAAAACAATTTCAACACCTAAGTCAATTTTCTCTGAAGTTAAAGATAAGACACCAGTCACATCAATGTCAAAAATCATATATAGTATTCCGTGTCAAGATTGTGATAGACAGTATATTGGCCATACTTCAAGAACATTAAACAGTCGTATCACCTCACACAAAAGTAATAGCAGGCTATATCCAGAAAGATGTGCGTTAGCACTTCATGTTAACACACAAGATCATCACATGGACTATGGTCAGTGAGTGTATTAGCAAGCGAGTCCCACTGGGCTAAAAGGGTCTTTCTAGAAATGGATTTCATATCTCAAGAGAATAACTGCATCAACAAAGAAACTGATATCAATCACCCAAGTAAGATTTATGCTTATTTACTGGCACTAGACATGAACCCAACTAGAATAAACTCTGCTACAATTACATTATAAAACTTTTTATCCAATATTAAACGTAATTCTGCTCACAGCTATATATATTTATATATATATATATATATATATATATATATATATATATATATATATCATTATTTTCATTTCCAACGTTTAAGAAAAACTTAACCACACCAGTTGGTACCACTGTCTCAGTGGGCACCCTGGATGACATGTGTCAATGTCACATACAACTGTCTAATGTGAATTCAATTTCTGACCTGCCAGTTTTGATTCCAACCACATGGTTGAAGATATTTTAACATTTTCATTCATAATGTGCAGGATATAAGTGTGATAATTGAACATTAGTTCAATTCTCCGTTCAAAATTTCTCATTGTTCATCACCATAATGTTAAAAGACAAAAAATATTTTTTACTGAACATTATGTCATACAATCTCACCTAAGTTGTAAGTATTATTGAATGCACTTAACGATGATCTCTCATATGTATAATATTTTATAATTGTAGTTTCCTGATGAAGAAATGAATCAATTCCGAAAGCTTGGACAAACTTACAAGAGTTTTCTTTTTGGCATTGCTGCATTCCCCACTATTAACTAGTTTATATCCTAACTAGTCAGCAAAGACTACCCCTCCATATATATATATATATATATATATATATATATATATATAAATTTAGAAATAACGACTGAAAATTGGTATGAACAGTGGGGAATAACGGGGATCTTCAGTCAGCACAAGTGTTGAACTATGAAAAACTCTTTAATACGATGGACCGAGCTTTCGTTTCAATTTCGAAACTTCTTCAGGGTCCTGAAATATGTAAATGACATTATTGTGAAAAAAAATACTTAAAATGAAAGAAGTACTTACAGTAATCTGAGTGATGATGAATGAACATTAACTTTAAAGAAAAAACGTAAAATATGTAAAAATTTGTCGGAATGGTGTTATATCTTTGACGCTTCGAGTGACATTGAAGGATTTGAAATGACAACCTATGATTAATCGTCAGAAAAATATAAAATATGTAGTGGGTGTGTTAATGTTTATATTATATTCTTTGAGAATCATCAGTTTTAATCCATTTGTAGAAGATTTTGCTAAGATTTTCGATATCTGTTTTTTTGTTCATATTTTGATTGGATTTATTAATTTCAATCATTTCAAGAAAAAATCTTTTAGAGAAATTTTTTTCTGAATGTAAAGCTTGTGCTTTCTCGAATGATATTTTATGGCCTGTTTCAATAGCATGTTGAACTAATGCACATGACTTCTTGTTGAGTCCTATATCACTTCTGTGAGAGATAATACTTGTACCAATATAGTTCAAATCACAGTTGTTACATGGTATGCTGTAGACAACATTTGATTTCTTCAAATCTGGTATGGGATCTTTTAACCTCGTATTTAAATTTCCAATAGTCTTGATATTTTTTTGTGAGATTTTTTTGTTACTTTCATTCTTGAATAATTTGATTATATTTGATGATAGAATTCCTATATTAGGAATTGAAAAATAAATTATCCTTCCATTGTTATTTTCTGAATTTTGATTATTTGTGTCATCATTATTAATTTGTCTATCAGAGTTGGTATTGAAAATATTTCTATTAAGAAGTTTTTTGGGGTAAGAATTATCTAGTAAAATATTTCTGAGAATTTTAAAATTTTTGTTTTTCAATGAAGGATGAACCAACATCTCGATTCTTTTTTTCATGCAAAGAATCAAATTTATTTTCATTCTTTTTGAGTGGATGGAATGATAGTTTATGTATCTTTCAGAGTTTGTTGGTTTTATATACCAATCTGTGATTAGTGAATTGTTTTCTCTACGAATTATTCTACAAATTTTTTTTTAAATGGAACTTCAAAGGTCAATTGTGGTAATATTTCTTCGAAAAGGTCATCCATTACATACGAAGCAATGATTGGTGAGATGGTAGCTCCCATAGGTGTTCCAAGAATTTGTTTGTAGCAATTTCCTTCTAACGAAAAGAAACTAGATTTGAATATGAATTGAATGATTTCTAAAAATTTTATTTGTGAAATATTACAGTGTTTTTCTATTTTACTCCATCTTTTAGTTATACTTTTCAACACTAATTCTATCGGTATGTTACTTAATAAGGAAACAACATCTAGGCTTATCAAGACATAGCTTTGTGGAAGTTGTTTTTCGTTGATGAATTCAGAAAACTTGAAAGAATCTTTAACATAAAACTTATTTTCAAAGTCATATGCATCTGTAAGGATGTCTGTGAATAATTTAGATATTTTGCTATTGGGTGCATCAATAGATGAAATGATAGGTCTGAGTTTCATGATTGGTTTATGAATTTTGGGTAAACCATAGTATTTTGGTGATACAGAACTGTATATCATACATTTTTTTGCTTCTTCTTCAGTGATCATTTTTGATTTTTTTTTATTCTGAAATAAATTTATTTGCTTTTTGTTCAATGGTTGAGGTAGGATCACTATTTAATTTGGTGTAAGAATTTTCGTCATCAAGGATATCATGACATTTTTTTATATATTCAGTTTTTTCTAAAATGACTGTTACAATACCTTCATCTGATTTTGTTAAAATAAGATTAGGATGGTTTTTGAAAATTCTTTGGTTTTTATAAAGAGAATTGAGTGTTGTTTTTGAAAAAAGTTAGTAACCATATTTGTATTTTTGCTCTGAAAATATTTTTTTCTCATTATTGAATCCACTTATTAGTGATTCGATATCAGACAAAAGTTTTGAAATCGATACGTCTCTTGTAGTAGGAGGTAAACTGAATTTGAATCCCAAAGCAAGAAAATGTTCAATATCATTTGGTATAATTATATCAGTCAAATTTTTGAGCAGTGCTCTTTGTTTTGATATCATTCTGGAAAGAAAATTTCAATCTATTTATCTTGTTGATATTTTTGATTTTTAAATCTATGAATATTTTATTGTAGGAAATCGTTTGTCTTTCTGTATAACTTATCCAGATATCATTAGGTAGTTTTGTTATGAGGAAGTTAGAAAGTTTCGAAAAGTATATTTCTGATGATTTGAGGTCATTATGTGTTATTTTCATTTCTAAATTTAACATTTTCTTGGTTAATTTTTCATTGAATGTATGAATTTCGTGTGAACTCTTACCATTATTTGTGTCAATTGGGATGTTCAAATCTTTGATATTGTTCAAAATGTGTGAAGGTATAACACCATTACGTCTACATTCTAGTAAGAATATTCTTCTATTTCTGTAAGCAGCCAATTTCTTGTTGATGTTGCACCATTCCTTCATTTTTTGAGAGACTTCGGGACCGTACGTGATTTCAATGTCTTCATAAAACCCCATGGTAGATCGATAAATTTAGAAATAACGACTGAAAATTGGTATGAACAGTAGGGTTTTATGAAGACATTCGAATCACGTACGGTCCCGAAGTCTCTCAAAAAATGAAGGAATGGTGCAACATCAACAAGAAATTGGCTGCTTACAGAAATAAAGAATATTCTTACTAGAATGTAGACGTAATGGTGTTATACCTTCACACATTTTGAACAATATCAAAGATTTGAACATCCCAATTGACACAAATAATGGTAAGAGTTTACACGAAATTCAACATTCAATGAAAAATAACCAAGAAAATGTTAAATTCAGAAATCAAAATAACACATAATGACCTCAAATCATCAGAAATATACTTTTCGAAACTTTCTAACTTCCTCATAACAAAACTACCTAATGATATCTGGATAAGTTATACAGAAAGACAAACGATTTCCTACAATAAAATATTCAAAGATATAAAAATCAAAAATATCAACAAGATAAATAGATTAAAATTTTCTTTCCAGAATGATATCAAAACAAAGAGCACTTGGCTCAAAAATTTGACTGATATAATTATACCAAATGATATTGAACATTTTCTTGCTTTGGGATTCAAATTCAGTTTACCTCCTACTACAAGAGACGTATCGATTTCAAAACTTTTGTCTGATATCGAATCACTAATAAGTGGATTCAATAATGAGAAAAAATATATTTTCAGAGCAAAAATAACAAATATGGTTACTAACTTTTTTCAAAAACCTCAAAAAAATTAAACAACACTCAATTCTCTTTATAAAAAAACCAAAGAATTTTTCAAAAACCATCCTAATCTTATTTTAACAAAATCAGATAAAGGTATTGTAACAGTCATTTTAGAAAAAACTGAATATATAAAAAAATCTCATGATATCCTTGATGACGAAAACTCTTACACCAAATTGAATAGAGATCCTACCTCAACCATTGAACAAAAAGCAAATAAATTTATTTCAGAATAAAAAAAAATCAAAAATGATCACTGAAGAAGAAGCAAAAAAATGTATGATATACAGTTCTGTATCACCAAAATACTATGGTTTACCCAAAATTCATAAACCAATCATGAAACTCAGACCTATCATTTCATCTATTGATGCACCCAATAGCAAAATATCTAAATTATTCACAGACATCCTTACAGATGCATATGACTTTGAAAATAAGTTTTATGTTGAAGATTCTTTCGAGTTTTTAAATTCAAAAAAAAACCTTAATTGTTTAATTAAACTAAAAGATGGAGTAAAATAGAAGAACACTGTAATATTTCACAAACAAAATTTTTAGAAATCATTCAATTCATATTCAAATCTAGTTTCTTTTCGTTCGAAGGAAATTGCTACAAACAAATTCTTGGAACACCTATGGGAGCTACCATCTCACCAATCATTGCTTCGTATGTAATGGATGACCTTTTCGAAGAAATATCACCACAATTGACCTTTGAAGTTCCATTTTTAAAAAAATTTGTAGATGATATTATTTGTGCAATACCAATGGATAAATCCGATGGAATTTTAAGAAAAGTAAATAACTACAATAAAAATTTACAATTCACAATTGAATTAGAAAAAAATAAAATATTCCATTTTTAGATACTAGAATAATTCGTAGAGAAAACAATTCACTAATCACAGATTGGTATATAAAACCAACAAACTCTGAAAGATACATGAACTATCATTCCTTCCACTCAAAAAGAATGAAAATAAATTTGATTCTTTGCATGAAAAAAAGAATCGAGATGTTGGTTCATCCTTCATTGAAAAACAAAAATTTTAAAATTTTCAGAAATATTTTACTAGATAATTCTTACCCCAAAAAACTTCTTAATAGAATTATTTTCAATACCAACTCTGATAGACAAATTAATAATGATGACACAAATAATCAAAATTCAGAAAATAATAATGGAAGGATAATTTATTTTTCAATTCCTAATATTCTATTCTATTATATATATATATATATATATATATATAATATATTTTATCTATTATTAAATTATTCAAGAATGAAAGTAACATAAAAATCTCACAAAAAAATATCAAGACTATTGGAAATTTAAATACGAGGTTAAAAGATCCCATACCAGATTTGGAGAAATCAAATGTTGTCTACAGCATACCATGTAACAACTGTGATTTGAACTATATTGGTACAAGTTCAAGAACTTTAAATAATCGTATTATCTCTCACAGAAGTGATATAGGACTCAACAAGAAGTCATGTGCATTAGCTCAACATGCTATTGAAACAGGCCATAAAATATCATTCGGAAAGTTTCACATTCAGAAAAAAATTTCTCTAAAAGTTTTTTTCTTGAAATGATTGAAATTAATAAATCCAATCAAAATATGAACAAAAAAACAGATATCGAAAATCTTAGCAAAATCTACAGTTATCTTCTACAAATGGATTAAAACTGATGATTCTCAAGGAATATAATATAAACATTAACACACCCACTACATATTTTATATTTTTCTGACGATCAATCATAGGTTGTCATTTCAAATCCTTCAATGTCACTCGGAGCGTCAAAGATATAACACCATTCCGACAAATTTTTACATATTTTACGTTTTTTCTTTAAAGTTAATCTTTATTTATCATCCACTCAGATTACTGTAAGTACTTCCTCCATTTTAAGTATTTTTTTCCACAATAATGTCATTTACATATTTTAGGACCCTGAAGAAGTTTCAAAATTGAAACGAAAGCTCGGTCCATCGTATTAAAGAGTTTTTCATAGTTCAGCACTTGTGCTGACTGAAGATCCCCGTTATTCCCCACTGTTCATATATATATATATATATATATATATTTGAATTGTGTTGGTTGACTCAGTCACACCACACAGCTGTTGACCACTATGAAACGAGTAATGATAAATGAAAATAATAATGAAACCTACTATTTGGTAACTTCGAGTCACGCTCATAAACATGCCAGAAAAATGTATTGGCAATATGTGGCAGCTGATCGAATGAGATTCCGAAGAAGAATAAATGAAGCTGCAAACATTATTGATCCAATATTGAATGCTGTTCATAGACTGAAAATATTCCATCAAAGATTTTGTGATTGGTAAATAAATGTACAGTATAAGCTATAAAGCATCATGTTTTGTTTTCCCAAGTGGAATCGGATATTTGTAGAAAAATATTAAATTTATGATATATCATTGTGATCCCATATATATAAATGTTTTGATTTCCATATATATTTGAAAATTAATGTTCGATAATGTGGAGGGTGGTGCCCCGCGCACGCCCACCCCATGGATGGCGCCCCAACCTCGCACCATCCTTGTGTGTACCAACCTCCAGAATGTACACCCCAATATCTACTTTACCCCTAACAACTAATCACCTATCATGATGACATCATCATAATCGTCGTAGTCCTCCACAATAATATCATCAAAATCCATTTCCTCCATCGAGGGTCTCTGTCTAACTATTCGATGTCCCCAACACGATCGCAATGTTCGTCGCACACGTGGACAGTTTCATCCGAATCGTCAGAATCCCAATCCTCCTCAGCTTCTTCCATTGACAAAGTGCAAGAGTCTGAGTCTGAATCTGACTCATAATATTGGTCAAAAGAAGAGCTCACTTCAACTACTTGGATGGAGCCATCACCAGCTGGCAACTCCAATGAACTTGGAAGTGGTGAATCACCACGTTCCAATACATAAGAACTGGAATCAGCACGGCTTTGGTTAGTCGATCATTCAAGTTCCAAATAGACTTATTTTCATCATTAATTCAAGGATATTTTATGTGAAGACTGAATGTGATTTTACCAGATGTTATTTTTTTGTTTATTCTCAACTTCATAACATTATGTTCTCTGTTCCCAAGTGATATTGAATATTGGAAAAAATATAAAAACTTGTTATATATCATTGTGAGCGCACCGATGTTCTTCAACATTTATCATTCTGATGTATAGCTGTTGTATCATTAAATAACATTGAAAATCAATTCTTGATGGACAAGAGGGTGGCGCCCCCCTCTGTGGATGGCGCTCCAACCTCGTACCATCCTTGTTTATACCAACCTTTCAGAATGTACACTCCAATATAAAGTCCACCCCTAATCGTCTATCATGATGACATCATCATCATCGTCTATCACGATGACAACATCATCCTCGTTGTCATGCACATCGTCCACCAGCTGTTGCACTGCCAGCCGTCTGCGTCCTGGTCTACGTATGTGCATTAAGTCCCACCACTCATCCTGGTCCATCCTATCCCTCTCAGCATCACTTACACATTCACAAAAGTCATTGCAGACATGATCATTGTCTGACTCTCCTGGTTCACTTAACCCAGCCATCATCTCCATGAAATGATCTTCCACTTGAAGTCGCAGAATCCTACTCGGAATCAGAGTCATAAGCACCATCAGCTTGTTGTCCCGTAGTAGATGTTTCCATTGAATCCATTCCCTGGGTTGTTGAGGTAACCTCAACTCCTTGGGTAGGACCAGTTGGCGTCCCCGGCACACTTGGATGTGGTGAATCACCACGCTCCAACACGTAGGCACTTGAGTCAGCAATAGCTCCCGTTACATCTGACATGATGATCAGAAGTGGGAAAATGATCGACGTGTAATTCAATTTATATAATTCAGAGGAGTGGAGGGGGTATGTCAGGAGTGGGGGTAAAGCGATGAGTAGGAATGTGAATGATTCAGAATGATTCAGAAAACTTGGTTTTTTGTATTAAGACCAATTTCACCATATACAGAAATGTTTATTATTTGGTTGTAGAAAAATTATAGTACTGTTATTAGGTAAGGCAATTTATTCCAAAAAATGTCAACATCAGAATCAATTTATAATTAAGAAAATCTACAATAAATGTCACCAATTCATATATATATATACAACAATAACTAAAAAATTTTAAAAATATTTGTGCCAAATTTACTTGAAATAATGGATCTTTACATCTGGCGCATAATTTAAATTCAATATCATCCAACTTCCTCTTCAAATGCCCAACACCGTTGGTTGAAATTGATTGCTGTAAGTCGAGAAACAGAGAAAACATAAATTCTGCACTCTATTCCTTCATCATCTATGCTATAATTTATGCAGTAGAGAAGGTCATCTCGATGGGCGACTGATGTCGAGTTCATCTCCCTCCCTCTGGACAACTCCCCTCCTAGTTCATCGAAAACGTAATCACAAGCCCCTCATCGGCATCCAAATAATCGTCTCCGTTTGGAGCAGCGTCATCCAATGCTCCCTCATCGTTAACGGCTTCCGCTTCATATGCTGGTGCACCTGCTTCACCTGGAGCTTCTGCTTTTACTTCGTATTCGATGAAGTCTGCTTCGTCTTGAATGTTCAAGTTCTCCATCATATTTACAACTTCTGCCACTTCACTTTTGAAACACATATTGTTATAATTCTCAACAAGACACAAGTTTACGAATGAATTCCTACCGTTGCAGGATTTAATTTATATGATGTTGGTCAAATCTCAGGGTCAAAACTTAATGTTATAAATCTCAAGGTCAAATTCAAGGTCAAAACTGAAGATCAAATCTCAAAGTCGTCGAAACCCAATGCTCAAATTCAATGACAAATCTCAAGGTCAAATCTCAAGGTCAAACAAGCACACATTGCACACCTGAATCATTCAAGGTCACGCCTGACGTCATAGTGGTGGGGGGAGACCCAGAACCGGCTTAAATCTCCTACTTCTGTAATTGATGATGTGGAACTATGAAATTCGCACAATCGATAGATATTCAAAAACGTGCTGATTAAGAGATAGTTTTCTCAAGCAATGAACATTAAACGCCAAAAGCGGTAAAACAATCATTTTAGAAAAATTAGATATCGGTAATATTTTTTTTTTTAATTTGGTTGCCTCACTTCTATGGAAGCACCTCCTTGTTGAACTAGAATTGTTAAATTCGCAGTATCGCTAGATTCGTCATATCAAGTGATTCTTCTTTGAAATCGCTTTGCGAAATATATGTCTTTTAGTATCAAAAAATATTTTTAGAATAGAATGTCGCTTGGTGTATCCTTTTTTCAATAATGCAGAACATCAAAACATCCCATATTACTAATTCAATCATAGAGGAGCTAAATCTACAAGAGCATGTTACGCAAAGAAGATTATTCACCTTCAACTAGCAAGCACCATTGAAATTTTATCACTGTCACTGTGTATTGGATACTCTATCATGGGGTTGTCTTATACTGAGAAAAGTATGATAAATGAATAAACATTAATAAAATCTTATGAGCCATTGAAATCCTTTGCGGATTGCACTAGATAAAGTTACATTGGATAGATTCATGCAAATTTAGACTGAATATTGATAAATGTTTTCTTATGTTATGTTTAATAACCAAAGCAATCTTCCAAATACTCATATTTGGCTCGAATAACCTCAAATATTCCTCGAACTATTTCCAGACGAAACTTTTCTTTCATGTGAACCTACATAATTCAAAGTGTCAGTACTATCCAGTATTCAATACGTTATTACTCTGGAATATTTATTAAACAAAAAGTGCTGATGTATTTTCTTTTCGAATGCGTATCAGGATATATAACACAATTGCAAGTAATACAAAATAGAATAATAAGGTGCATACTTATCGATGCCTACAACAACCGGTAAACTAATATAAACCCAATTACTTTTTTAACCCTTAACTGGTAACGTGAAATTTTGGAACACAACTGGTAACGTGCAGTCTGTGATACTGGCACTTTTTAGAAGCATAAAAAAAATCTTCAATAATAATTTTCCCAAAATTTATATTAAGAACCCTTAGGTACCTACACATTCCTTTGAAATATTTTTGTATAAAATAACGAAAAATCTCGATAACAAAAATTAGTAGTGATTTTGGAAAGATCTACAAAAAAAATAAAAAAAAATTCAAAAGAAATTAATTTCATGCATAGTGCGATTGATAATGAACAAAACGCAATATCTATAAAGAAAAAATAACGAAAGAAGTTTATTGGAAGGTTTGTTTGAACAATTGTTACATTTCGGCTTGGAACACTGCAGGCATACTGGCATACTGGCTTACTATTTGTCTCGTTATACCAACACAAAAGAGTGTCATCATAATCTTCATCCCCATAACGTACCCGTTTTGACGAACCTGCCATTTCTTTGAGTCGCGAGAAATGCTTACGTAAACTGAAACGTACCGTCTCACGGACTGTGCTCAACTAAATACAGAATATTTCTCAGACATCGTTCACCCAAATTTACTCCCACTTGAATAATAGGTGCTGCACCAATAGCTAATAGATTAGGTGGCGTGATTCGCAGAAAAGCGAGGCCGTTTTAGAAAAACCTCGAAAATAAAAATGTATGCAGTCTCACAGACGGCACGTTACCAGTTAAGGGTTAATATCAGAATTTCAAATAAACCATACTTTAAATAAATTTAGAAATGCATTATGACTCATTGACTGTTTCCATCACTAATCTAGCGGAAATGTATGTGGTATTCCGATAAAATCAAACTTTGGTAAGTCAATAATGTACAAAGGCAAAAGAACGATTATTTTTCCACATACTGAAAAAAAATCTGTTCGATAGAGTTCTCAAATTTCATTTGAAAAAGAGTTGGATTTCTCTGAAAAACAAAATTGGAAATCATGATTAGGATAATTATTCCTTTTCATTAATTTTTTTCCATTTCTAATCACTCCTTTCAAAATATGGTTTATATATAATCTTATCTCCACTATGATTAATCGTATTGCTTCTTGGGATGCAGTTATTATATAATCGAGTCTTTTTTTACTATCAAAGGAAAAAAATATGTTGTGAATGTTCTATTAACATTCAACCAATTAAGGAATCTCACAATTCTACCCCAATTCAACCATTTTCGTATTTCTGGCCGTTTTTGAGATTTCTATGCGTAGAATTGAATTAGAATCAACTAGCATGACGATTGATGTTGGTGAACTAATGTGTTCTGCGCAACACGCCATGTTGCCAATTCTCCAGATCTTATTTCGTGTTTTTCATATAGTCGTGCATAGAGTGAAATGAATACGTATAGAAAATATACACGTGCAGCAATGCCCTCCAGTGAAAAAGCCCCAAACTAAAATATATCTTCCTACTAATGTGAGGACCTCAAATTTGTTCCGCCTATTTGTATATTGCTATTTGAATAACATTATTCACATATATGAATAAATATATATATATATATATATATATATATATATATATTTATATATAATTATTCTTTCATTTTTCAGAAACATCTCTCAGTGATGAGGCAGTAGTGTTGTGCCGGAGAAAAACCTACCAAGAAATTACGGGAACATACGTTGGAGTGATGTTGATGATGCTCTTAGTGTGGTTCAGTTGTTGTATCTTCTTGTGCAAGATATACTTTAAACACTGGTGTGGAGAGTCTTGACCGAAAGCATATTTTATACGATTTTCTGGTTGTGGGTTATTGTAATAACTGGAATTTGATTAAATTATATTTACTTCAAATATACAAATATCCATCATTCAATAAAGTTGATATAAAAATTTCACTCTGCAATGATGAAGCTTTTGTTGAATATTATTTTTTGGTATTTTTTGGTATACAACTGAGTGAATCCTGAAAAACTAACCTAATTATATAACATTTTTATGGAATGTAACGAATAACCGAACGGCTCATTTTCCCATAGGAAATAATCAAATCAACTCGAAAACTATACGGCCAAAAATTCGTAATATATGACACAAATAAGCACAAAATGGAAAAATAAATATAAAGAAATCAGAGAAATAATTATTAAAATATATCGAAAAACTATACATGTATTTGAATCGTCATAAACACCATGAACTGGTACAAAATGGGTAAACTCCGATAGAAAGAAAATTGCCCCATGTGCCACTCAAACAACTGAGGATTTTTTCCTCAAGAATGGCGTAGATCAGCATAAAATGGGCCGAAAATACCAACTTCATCAAACAACAAACATTTCAAGTATAAGTAACTAGCTTGAAGGTGAATGTTCTGATATCAATTTCGATTTTCTAATTTTATTATTAATTCATAAGTGCATACGAAAAATATATCAAACTCGACTGTTGAGTGAAACGCAGCAAAAAAAAGTTGAGAGGTGTCAAGAGACACCCGGATGGAACGAAGTTCCTTTCGATTAATTAGTGAAGGAATTGTAATGAAACTTTATTTTTTTTAAGTTATAATCATATTTTTTTTCATTATTAACAAATGAAATGTAATATAAACTTAATCAGTAGGCTCAATTTTAGTACATACGCATTGATATTGTAATATCAAAATATAATTTGCTTTTAAATTTATTAAGTTATGACGCGTACACTTTAAACACACAATAATGGAGAGATTATAACGCGTATGACTTGGTTAGCACAATAGTAAAGAGAGGTTATAATGCGTACTTGCTAAAAATACATAAGCATTTATTATTGTCTGTATAAAATCTCTACTTACCTAACTCCATCAGCAATATCCGGAACTTGTGCAGGATTCATTATTGTTATTATTTTTTATTATTCATTATGTACAAAAAACCTGTATACACTCAACAAAAATAATCGTCGCGACACCACACTGTTCAATGCGAAATAGAAAGACGAAACGAAAATAACTGGCTTGCTTTCTATGAGAGAGAGAGAGAGACAGACAGAGAAACACGCGCACGCCGCACGGCTTACAACTACAGCAAAAAGTCTCGTTACAACTTTTGGTCTTAATTTATTCCGTCTAGCATTTCGCAACGCGCGATAAGGAACTTCGTTCCAAATAAAAATAAAAATATGAATCGTGAAAATTACGTTTTTCAACAACACAGAAATAACTAGTATTGATGAACTTTTGCTCTGGAAACGGTATAGCGAAGTATTACTCCTCCCTCCGAAGATGGGAATAATATTAACTTTTCTTTTGGTGAGGCTGGTCCGGTTTTTCCCTGATCGTTGGTACTCGCTGGTTGGTGTCATGTTATTTTGTTTTATATTTCTTGGTGATGGATATTATGGCATACATTGGATTATTGATAACTATTGTTAGTTTATTGCTGTTACTTGTAACACAATTCAAAAAATAGAAATTTCGATTCGAGTCCCAGCACGTTGAGTAGTAAATTACATAAAATAACATATCACTTCGTAAACACCCTAATCCACCAAAATCTCATAAACCTGAAATGACCACTTATTGAAATCCGATAGGGAAATGTTGGTGTCAATGGATACGTCTTAATGCCAAGAAAAACGATTGAGCATTTTCACATTCCAAAAAGGCACTAGGAGCTAACTTCGTTATTGTTGGAGATAAATCAAGATGTTGCTATTCTGGAAAAATTAAATCGAACATACTTTTCGAATATAACACCGATTTCAACGTATCTTAAGCCAAAGTCATCGAACACATTTTCAAAAGCTAACGTGAAACGATGTACTTGAACGGTTGTTAGAGCGGCAACGTAATTTTATTGCATTTACCCCTAAAAAATTTACACATGTATTCTTGAGGAGAAACCTAACCAAATTAACGTGATATAAATCGATGTACTTGAACAGTCATTGAAGCATCGACGCCGTAATTTTTTGACGTTTGCACGCAAAAATTGAAAACGAAAGTCTACTCATACACATGTATTTTTATAGAGAAACCTTATCAAATTAACGTTATTCGATGTATTTGAACCGTTGTTGGAAAGCCGACGTCATCATTTTTATTGTTTGCACTTAAAATTGAAAACGAATTTTTCCCAGACACATGTATTCTTATGCAGGAACCTCATCTAATTGTAGAAAAAATACGTTTTTCACGCTTTATTTGACTTTGATCATGTCTACGAGCTTTATATAAATGTGTCAGACTGATATCATCACACCGTAATGAAAATTTTAGCTTTTTCAGTAGTGAATTTCTAAAGAGTTCAACTTCACATATTCACAGATAAAAATATACGAAACTTCTAGAATGAAAAGACATGATAAATGAAGAAGTATGAATACTGGGTGTCCTAAAAAAGAATATCACGTTCCAAAATCAAGAAAAACATTATAAATCATATACAGAGTGTCTCGATGTATCACGTTCCAAAATTTAAAAAAAACATAGCTATAATGAAGCTATAATGGAGCTATAATGAAGCATATTTCACGGTCCAAAATTACGGAAAAAAAATGTTGATAATATATCACGGTCAAGAATTTTGTTCGAATGCATTCTGCAATCGCCATTTTGATGACTTTTTCCATAACTATCATTCATGAAATAAATTAAGAAATATTTTCAAGTTATCCAAAAGTTATGTGTTTGGGGCAAGTAATACCCAACATATTTCGATCAAAGCGTCCCACCTCAATGAATCTGGTGACTGATAGAAAAAAAACATGGCCGTCGTTTTAAGATGGTGTCTAAAATTATTGTAAATTAGCGTGAGTGGTCCATTATAAGAAAAAAATATATTGAACGTCTTATTGGTTATAAAAAAAACATGATTTCAGTTTACAGAGAAAAAAATCAAATATACAGAGTGTTCCATAAAATATCAGGACAAAAAGATGATGGTATATTTATATACAGAACATCCCACAAAGAGGAAAATAAAAAACAAGGTATTCTTACGGAGAAACCTCATTAAATTGTAGTATGAGTACTGGATGTTACGAAATTGAGAAAAACATAGACCTAATGAAGCATATATACATAGTGTCCCAATGTATCACGTTCCAAAATAAATAAAAAAATATGGTCATAATAATATACTTAAAAAAAATATACACGCTGTCCCGTTAAAAACGAAGGGTTCATGGGGGATTGAGGGGTTGATTCCATTTACGTCACACGTCATGACATCGTCCCAGGGGCATCATTTTCGTTTGATTTGCACTTTTCCGACGCCTTTAAAACGCTATTTTTGTTCACTCAATACGCTGTTTGAACGTTCCGTTTTTCTAACGTTTTTGAAACGTTTGAAACGCCATTCTTGTTCACTCAAAATGCCGTTTTGACGTTTGCAACACCCCTCACTTCTGAACCCCAGATTTTAAATTATATGATTCAAATTTAAGAAGGTGAAATCACTTTGCCGATAGGCTGCTCAGATGGATACGGTTAGGCCGTGAGTAAGGTTCAATTAATGACTTTTCTTAGTTAATCAAATTTGGCCACTAAAAAAAATTATACATTAATTAACTTGACTAGTTCAAGAGTTGGGCGCCAGACTTGCTAAAGACAAAAGTCAAAGATAAATAAAATTAAATAAATGTTACCTAGCTTGTATGGGAAGGCAAATAAATATGCAATAAATCAACTTAACAAATTTATTCCAGATGGAATTAAAATGATTGGACAATAAAAAAAACAGGTTGACAATTATACTATAAGAGTATTGATTTCTGTGAACAAAAATTGAGAAATTACATAAAAAACCAGTATTCTCGACTCTGATCAAAACCCGAACATTTACAACTATGATTCCTCCAGTTGTTGGTGCCACGGATATACCTTCGGAGTTCTTGAGTAAGAGAGATGAAGGCTAGTTTCTTGAAGCTGGTCTTAGCGGTTCTAGGAGGAACTTGGTCTCAGCCGTTACGATGAAGATGGTCGTGGGTGGTTCTATAGTTGGTTTTAGACCCCCTTATCGGCGTGAATTTAGTTGATCTTCACGGACCAGTGCTGATATGGATGTGCTGTAAGGCCTCCCAGGTTACTAGTCCTTCTGTCTCCGTAGATGGGTTCCCTCCGTGGTATATATCATGCGAAGAAGATGATAGGAATCAAAATATGTACAAAAAAGGAGAACGAAGGATATCCTTTGAACCTCAAGTTTATGTTTCAAATTTTAATCGAGAGTCAAAAGATAGATGCAAATGATAGCATACAATAAAAATCTCAGTCTATATAAAAGACTGGAAAGTTACAGTGAAAGAACAAAGATAATAAATAGCAATCCAATCTGCTATTCTGGAGTTAAATTTACAAGTTAATTTTAATAATTTAAAAAAATATTAAAAATGAACAAAATTTAAAACCAAACAAACAAACCTCACCCAAAACGTTATGTTCAAATTAAGTTAAGTTTTGAAACGAATAAGTTTTGATAAGGTGATTGTACCAGAAGGGTAAAAAAATTTAATGAGGAAAGGTATTCCAAAAGAAATATAAAAATTTCCTTGAAATTTCACCAGAGAAAAAATATAGTATTTTAAAGCAAAACACTATGAAATTGCCAGTGCAAAAATATACTATTTTAAAGCAAGTGCCAAAGGAAAATATAGCGTTATAACCAAAATACTCTTGTAAGCTACAAAAAATATAGGGTTTCTGAACCAAGATAATAGTCAGAGTAAAAGTATACCCTTTAGCCAAGATAAGAAGAGAAAGACACACGTCTTTCAGTGAGCACGACTCTCTTAGATGAAGATAAAGTGAAATAATTCTTTTTATTAAAGAATTTCCAAAGATAAACCGAAGAGGGAGACCACACGTCTTTCAGTGGGCACAACTCTCTTAGAAAAAGATAATGTTAAATAATTCTTTTAATTGAAGAATTTTTAAAGATAACTGAAGAAGGAGACCTCACGTCTTTCAGTGGGCACAACTCTCTTAGATAAAGATAATTTTGAAATAGGGCGGCAATTCCCTTTTCAAATCGATAAACAGGTAATTCTCAAAAAAATTGTGAATCTCCCTGCTCTTGGCGACAAGGTAGTAACTGAAGTGAATTGACTCTGCAACGATCAAAAATCAAATAAGCTACACTGGCAATTGGATGGAGTAATAGATATTAGAAATTTATTAAATGGAAATCAACTTTACGCTTGAGGCATATATTGAATCGAATCGAGTGTTCTGATACCGTTAGGCCAGAGGTACAACTCTCTCCATAAGCAATTCTTTCTCAAGAGAAAAGAAAATTACTCTCATAAACATCTAGTTATGAAATAAAGAAAATTGCTCACCAGAGAGCCGTCCTATTAGTCACTCCAAACTGTCCCAGAACAATCGAATTCGCCCTTCACTTCAATTGGAATCCTTGGAACAAACCGATGGTCGTGTGAGGTAGGTAAGCTCTAGTCCATTCGAAATTACCAATTACTTGGTACCTAAAAATGCAAAAGCGTAGAACTGATTTCCAATTAAAAAAAAACAGTTCCCAATATTCGGAACAGATGTTAAGTTAGCCACAATATGTACTATGAATGATTTGTCAAAATGGCCGAAATATCTATATTTAACCTTCAAAAATTACCATGCGGTATATCCAAGAATTCTAATATTACAAGCTAAGGAAAAAGAAGAAAATGCTAATCAGCTACAACATTAATTGAAAGATAAAGATTACTCAACCAAACTCCAGCAGTGAAACTTATTTAACTTATAGATCTTACGTACCAAAATCAATTCACTCAGTCCACCTGCCTATCTCGACGTTCAAATCAAGAAAGAGAACGATTCTCCTCTCGGTTCGACGAAATCACCAATTCTACCTGGGTTTTTTCACAAACTGTTCTTGGTTTTTCTCTATTGAAAAACACTTGGAAAAAACACAGCTTGACGACATGAATACAATTGTCACGATACCATTTTCACGAGACGACAACAAAGGCGCACTCTTCAAGACCTGAGCAGTGACTACTGACCCGTTCCACCGTAAAGATAATCGGAAACGTTATGAGAAATTGGTTATGTATAAGGAAGTAACGAAAAATTCGTTACACGTTTTGTTTTTGAAACGTTTTTTATACGTTTGAAACGCCATTTTTGTTCAGTCGAAACCCCGTTGTGGTGTTTCTTTTTTTTTGATTCGTTTGAAACGTCATTTTTGTTCAGTCAAAACCCCGTTGTGGTGTTTCGTTTTTTTGACACGAAAAATGACAGGAAAAATGACACGAAAGATTACAATAAAAATGACAGGAAAAATGAGATGGAAAATGACATGAAAATGACATGAAAATGACATGAAAATGACATGAAAAATGACATTGAGATTGAAAATGACATGAAAATGACATGAAAAATGACATGAAAAATGACATGAAAAATGACATGAAAAATGACATGAAAAACGACATGAAAAATGACATGAAAAATTGACATGAAAAATGACATGAAAAATGACACGAAAAATGACATGGAATATGACACGAAAAATGACACGAAAAATGACAAGAGAAATGACATGAAAAATTACGAAAAATGACACGAAAAATGACACGAAAAATGACACGAAAAATGACATGAAAAATGACAGGAATAATGACACAAAAATGACACGACAAATAACAGGACAAAATTGCAGGAAAAATGACAGGAAAAATGACATGGAAAATGACAGAAAAATGACACGAAAAATGACACGAAAAATGACATGGAAAATTACACGAAAAATGACACGAAAAATAACATGAAAAATTACATGAAAAATGACATGAAAAATGACATGAAAAATACATGAAAAATGACATGAAAAATGACATGAAAAAATACAGAAAAATGACACGAAAAATGACAAGAAAAATGACATGAAAAATACAAAAATACACGAAAAGTGACACGAAAAATGACACGAAAAAGGACACGAAAAATGACACGAAAAAGGACAAGAAAAATGACACGGAAAATAACAGGAAAAATGAGAGGAGAAGTGACAGGAAAAATGACAGAAAATTCAGTCAAATGTGTGTTCGTTTGACACGAAAATGACAGGAAATGAACGAAAATTACAATAAAAATGACAGGAAAATACACGATGAAAATGACAAGAAAATGACATGAAAATGACATCGAAAATGACATGAAAATGACATGAAAATTGACATGAAAATTACATGAAAATGACATGAAAAAATGACATTAAAAATGATCATGAAAATGACATGAAAAAGACATGAAAATGACATGAAAAATGACATGAAAATGATATGAAAATGACATGAAAATGACATGAAAATGAATGAAAATGACATGAAAAATGACATGAAAAATGACATGAAAAACGACATGAAAATCGACATGAAAAATGACATGAAAAATGATATGAAAAATGACATGAAAAATGATCAGGAAAAATGACATGAAAAACGACATGAAAAATGGCATGAAAAACTGACATGAAAAATGACATGAAAAGTGACATGAAAATGACACGAAAAATGACACGAAAGTGACACTGAAAATAACACGAAAATGACACTGAAAAGATTGACCGAAAAATGACACGAAAAGACACGAAAATGATAAATGAAAAAAGGACAAGAAAATGACAGGAAAATAACAGGAAAATGAAGAGAATAAGAAAATGACAGAAACGTCATTTTGAATACAGTCAAAACCCTGTTGAGTTTCGTTTTCGACACGAAAATGACAGGAAAAATGACACGAAAATTACAATAAAATGACAGGAAAATAAGATGAAAATGACATGGAAAATGACATGAAAAGTGCATGAACAATGACAGAAAATGACATGAAAATGACATGAAAATCATACATGAAAATGACTAGAAAATGCATATTAAAAATGATATGAAAATGATATCGAAAACGACATGAAAATGACATGAAAATGACACGAAAAGATACGAAAATGATGACAGAAAATGATAATGAAAAAATGACACGGAATATGACACGAAAAATAAAACGAAAAAATGACACGAAAATAGACACGAAAAATGACACGAAAAATTACACAAAAAATGACAAAAAAATTATAACAAAAATGACAAAAAAATTTACAAGAAAAATGACCCGAAAATGACACGAAAAATGACAAGAAAAATGACGGGAAAAATGACACGAAAAATAACAGAAAAAATGAAACAAAAAATGACACGAAAAATGACACAAAAATGACACGGAAAATATTACGTTTGAAACGCTACATTTTTGTCCAGTCAAAACCCCGTTGTGGTGTTTCGTCTTTTTGATTCGTTTGAAACGTCATTTCTGTTCAGTCAAAACCCCATTGTGGTGTTTCGTTTTTTTGACACAAAAAATGCAGGAAAAATGACACGAAAAATTACAATAAAAATGACAGGAAAATGGGATGAAAATGACATGAAAAATGACATGAAAAATGACATGAAGAATGACATGAAAAATGACATAAAAAATGACATGAAAAATGACATGAAAAACGACATGAAAAACGACATGAAAAATGACATGAAAAATGACATGAAAAATGACATGAGAATGACATGAAAATAACAAGGAAAATTACATGAAAAGTGACACCAAAATTACACAAAAAATGAAACGAAAAATGACACGAAAATGACACGAAAAATTACACGAAAAATGACACGAAAAATAACAGGAATAAATAATAGTTTGAAGAAACTAAAAAACACGCTTTTATAGAAAAAAAATCAGTCTACAAAAATTGAAAATTAGAAAAAAAATTATTTTATTTAAAAAAAAAGCGTGGGGTGCATGGTATCGCCTCGGCCAACAATTATCTTTGATCTGGGACATTTCTCACTTCACTGCCCTAGGTGTAATCATTGATACCATGCACCCCACGTTTTTTTTAAATAAAATATTTTTTTTTCCTATTTTCTATTTTTTAGTCTGATTTTTTTTCTATAAAAGCGTGTTTTTTAGTTTTTCCAAACTATTATTTATTTCCTACTTTTAAGTGTGGTTTATTTATAAAAGCGTATTTTTTTTGTATTCTTTAATTATTATTTTTATTTTTTCGCGAATTAAAAAATGGGATGATCTTATCAAATTGGGTTATCATAATCTCCGACCCCAAAAACCCCCCACCAATTTGAATAGAATCAGACCATAATCATAAAACCGGCCCCATTTTGAAGCAGCATTTTGAATCTTTCGAATTTCACAAAAGAATCATGATATTCGACCCCAAAAACCCGCACATACCAATTTTGAATAGAATCAGACCATAATCACAAAACTCGGCCGCCATTTTAAAGCCGCCATTTAGAATTTTTCAATTTTCACAGAAGAATCATCATATTCGACCCCAAAAACCCTCACATACCAATTTGGAATAGAATTGGACTATAATCACAAAACTCGGCTGCCATTTTAAAGCCGCCATTTCGAATTTTTCAATTTTCACATGAGAATCAGGATATACGACCCCAGAAACCCGCACATACCAATTTTGAATGGAATCAGATCATAATCACAAAACTCGTCCACTATTTTGAAGCCACCATCTTGAATTTTTCAATTTTGACAGAAGAATCATAATCTCCGACTACGAAAACCCTCAGATACCAATTTTGAAGCGAATTGGACCATAATCACAAAACTCGAACGCCATATTGGAGCCGCCATTTTGTTTTATTTTCACACAAAAATTTCTTAATGCATTGTCACCGGAATTATGTACACCTGCCAAATTTCAAATCATTAGGAAGTCTGGAAGTGGGTCAAAATCGCGCCCAAAGGAGTCGGTTACAAACAAACAAACAAACAAACAAACATACCAACAAACAAACAAACAAACAAACAAACAAACAAACCAACAAACAAACATACAAGTGAAGCTTATATGAAGCGTGTAAAACCAACAAACAAACAAACAAACAAACAAACAAACAAACCAACAAACAAACATACAGGAAAATGAAAAAATGACATGAAAAATGACATGAAAAATACGAAAAATACAAAAATGACAGAAAATGACACGAAAAATGACAAAAAATGACAGAAAAATGACAAAATGAAAAAAATGACACGAAAAATGACACGAAAAATGACATGAAAAATGACACGAAAAATGAGAAAAATGACAGAAAAATGACAGAAAAATGACATGAAAATAACACAAATGACACGAAGTTT
>JAFIRS010007074.1:0-28613 GCA_018342105.1 Gonioctena quinquepunctata | reverse complement strand
ATGAATATTCAACAAAGAATAGCAATTCCCAAAGTCTTCCCATGATAGTTTGGAATACATTAAACTGAAGGTTGGTAGATGAAGAGCAGAAAACAACTACTTTCATGCAGAATGATATATATTCGACATCAATGCAATAATTCATATAAATGAATATTAAATTACAAATATTTTTTTCTAAAAGACCGGTTTTGGGAGTTTTTGGGGTAATTCTTTCTGTCACCAGGTCCGTTTCGCAGGTGAATTTGAGTTCACCTCGTAAACATGTACCCATTTTTTACTAACCATGGCTGTGTCGTTGTTCAATTCAGTCTCTCTTCAGCTGGAGATCTTCGGATATTTGACTGCGTCTGCCCTATACTGATGAGGGCCAACAGCCCCAAACCGGTCTATAGGTGACAGGCGAGACTGATTTGGACTAAACACAATCATGTCTTTCAGAAAAAAACATTTGTAATTTATTTATATGAATTATTGCACGGATGTTGAGCAGATATCATTCAACATTCTCCGTAGTATTATCGAGAAAATTAGTTGATTGTCAAAAATAAAACTAATTGGACTAGAGAGAAATAATACCTGAGTGCACCGTCCAAAGTTTGTATCTAGCGGTATCTTTTAGTGGAAAATGGATTAATCTCAACGAAATATCATTTCGGGTTGAAAGCTCACAATTTGGCAGGCACATTTATGCACAGATATCTGAAAAATGATTGTAAAAAATCATTACTCATTTACCTACAAATGGTTGAGAGATAATGTGCACCAACCACTCCACAAGAAAAATTAGGAGTTACCTCTGGAAGGGAAACTTTATTAAAATTTTCTTTCGCTTGGGCTGACACCAAAAAATTAAGATTGTATTCTCAGAATATAATTTTGAATGGCTCAATCACCTTCTCAGTAGCTTACACACCAGATTTATTGTAATAACTATTTGAAAATTCATTCATTCTGGGACGTATCTCAAGAAGCCATTGGGTTTTGTTCAACAGGTATCAAATTATTGTGAAAGAAAATTTTTTATATCTGTCAATATTATCCCAGGATAAAGAGAATATCAAAGTTCGATATTTCATTGAATATATAACATTTTCATTGATGCAGTTTCGAGCAAATAAAATTTAAAATAGGTAGGCAAGTGGTCTTTTGAATTTATTGATTTTTATATTTCTTTTATTAAATAAATACACAACATAACCTTACTTTACGTTATAAGTGCTATTTTTTCTACCGAATATATTCCATATCCATAATAATTTTCATAATATAACTTTCTAAAGTGACATAGGTACAGTAATTTCCCGATATCTCAAATAAATGAATATTTTGTTCTTACCTTCATATTTTTCGAACTTTCCTTTCCAGTTTTTCTCACAAATGTTTGTCTTATGAAAGTTTATACACTACAGAAGTTTACACAAAACAGAGCGACGATCACTTGATAATGGAATACCGAATTCCATAAAAAATAATCAATCATATTTCACTATCAAATTCAAATTAATAAATGAATGCAAATGGCATGGCAGAAAGCAGAAACACAAAAATATTGATATTATTCCAATTCAACAGTAGATAGAGCTAGGAGAGTTCAGGCTCACTTTTTTCACTTTTCAAAAAATTTCCCCAGATCTGGGGAAATTTCTTCTGACCCCGACGGAAACTCCCATAAGAGCCTGTGTATTAGAGAGAGAGGGAGATAGTGATTTTCTCCGATTTTTCCCCAGATCTGGGGAAATTTTCAAAAAGTGCCAAGGTCCAACGTGGTAATTTTGCGACCACAAATCAGATCCTTGGGGAACGACCATTTTTTACGTTCTCGAGGTCTATATTACCCTGGATTATTCCTATATCTACTGTATTTTAG
The DNA here is from genome assembly GCA_018342105.1 of Gonioctena quinquepunctata. NCBI lineage: Eukaryota > Metazoa > Arthropoda > Insecta > Coleoptera > Chrysomelidae > Gonioctena > Gonioctena quinquepunctata. The sequence continues at coordinate 26,743 of JAFIRS010007074.1, read as the reverse complement.
GGGTCAACCTGATGGATTTCTCATGGATGATTACCTTTTTCCCCAGATCTAGGGAATTTTTCACGTAGGTTATGTTCAGATCAGTCGTTTCAGGTGGTTTTAGGGGTCAACCTGATGGATTTCTCATGGATGATTTACCTTTTTCCCCAGATCTAGGGAATTTTTCACGTAGGTTATGTTCAGATCAGTCGTTTCAGGTGGATTTTTAGGGTTAACCTGATGGATTTCTCATGGATGATTGACTTTTTTCCCCAGATCTAGGGAATTTTTCACGTAGGTTGTGTTTAGATTAGTCGTTTCATGCGGATGTTTAGGGTTAATCTGATGGATTTCTCATGGATGATTGATTTTTTTTCCCCAGATCTAGGGAATTTTTCATGTAGGTTGAGACATGTTTATGTATGAATATAAGATTTTTGTATGATGTTTGAGAAGTCTATGATGTGAATTTAGATGAAGGTTCTTCGTTTACGGTTGTTTGATGGATGTTGTAAATCTAAGTGGGTTTGATGTTTTTTATTAACCCAACCTAACCAAACTTTGCTAACATTGTTATTATATGAGTGTTCCTTCTGTAAACATTCAAGTGACGTATATTTTTTTAAATTAACCCAACTTAACCAAACTCTGCTAACATTGTTATTATATGAGTATTAGTTCCTTCTGCAAACATTCAAGTGACGTATATTTTTTTAAATTAACCCAACCTAACCAAACTCTGCTAACATAATAATTCATCATATTTTCAGAGTTTCTCTGCAAGCATAAAAAAACGACTAACATGCGTTGAAAAACGTCTGTTGAAAAACGTTAAAACGACTATACTCACATAGAAAAAACGTTGAAAACATCTAAAATGTCTTAAAAATCATTGGAAATTTGTAGGTGAGCACACCTTTTTTTGTTATTGAACCAACCTCAACCACTTTCAGAAACACTATACTATGTAGGAGGTAAAGAAATAAAATATTTTTTGTATACATATTTTATTGAAATATAAAAAAATATAATAATATATAGTAATAGTAAATGATAATATATAATAATAAAATCCGGGAATATGAGGTGTTCTTGAACTCTGCTCCTCCAATGCCGCAACCCTCAGCGAAATCAATCGATGTCCATCAACGACTGATCATGAATGGAGTAATGTCCCCAAGGTAACGTCAGGTGTGATCCAGGACACAAGAATCTCTTATCGTCCTCTCCACTCAGAGCGATTTTTTCTTGTTCCATAGAAAACACCTGGTGTTTTTCGCTTCTGATCAATCGTTGATGAACGTATTTTTTGGTTGAATTTTCAAGCATTCCTCAAAGTCTTCGAATGTGATCGCACTATCTACAACGGCTTTTTTCACCCCCTTAGCTTTCTTTGTGGTTCCATAATTTGCAGAATTTGAAGAATTTCGTCTTTTTCATACCCTTCTTTTTCCAAATTGTCTTCAAGTTTTTTAATTTTGTCTAAGGGTGTAAAAACCTTCGTTGCATATAATTTTGATCTGAGCCCTATGAAATCGGTCATGATATTGCCGTTATTTTCGTCCTTCATTATCCCTAGAACTTTTTTGTTGACTAAGGTATGTTAAGCCTATTGTTCTCAGGATAACGCTGGTATCGAAAATGTAATGACAATCCTCACGAATTATTTCATAAACATCGGGACATTGTATTTCATAAATCAGCGAATCGGTATCGGTGTATAATACAGAACAATTCTCTCCAAATCTTTTCTGCATATAATCATAGTGGAAATCATAAATTTTTGGTTTTGGATATTTCAAGGATACTGAAACCTACATATATGGGTTTGTTAAAGTAAATTCCAGTCTTATTCAACTCTATTGCCGTGAGATTTTCATTAAATATGGTAACTGACTTGAATTCTGGTTTGGAGATATATGATTTCGCACCATAACGACCCTCCCATTTTGTTATCAGTTTCACGATGCTGTGTTTTCTGATATTTTCAACAGTTTTTCCGTAAACTGCGTTGTTCATTAATTTATAAAGATTTTTTTCGAAATTATTTTCGGCTTTTTTCCTCAATTCCGTATTAAGATCAACATATGGTTTTAACCATGCCGATTGTTTGAACTGCAACACCCTGTGAATTTTTTTGAGAATAAGACCGTTAGATAAAGCCTGTTTCAGGTTAACGTAATGAATGATATATTTTTTCTTAGGAAAAAGAGTAGCCATAAGTTTAGTGGGTTCAGACGGAGACGATGATGGTTTCCATGTTTTGGGATTTATATGCTCAGGGCAGAAAGGTATATCCTTATGGTGATCATGAAGATAATGGGAATAATCTGAATCGACTTCAAGAATATATCCTTTATCTGAGTCATCGGGTATAGAGGTGACATCGATGTTTCTGTCAACCCACTCGAAACCTCCATAAGGCAGAGGCTGAGACATCGCCCAACCATACTGGTTATTAATGTCAAAGTACATCAAATAACTGTCAGGTTTTGATGAATCATATGATGGTAGATATTTATTGTTGGCTTGAGCACGTCTCTTTGAGCAAATTTGGCTGAGTCCACCTCGAATACCTTTCTCGATAAAAAGAAGCATATCGACATCGGAAAGAAGTTCAAGCTCCTGTTTGGTATGATACAACATACATTGCCAGGTATAACCTGGCAGTGTATATGAGTGGGCAGGATCAAGACCATAAGTTTTATGGCTACTATCGCGAAATTTTTCAAAGACATCACATAACAAAAGAATATCGGTTTTCATGATAGTCAGAGAGTCGCCCAGTGTTGTAAAGTTAAATATACTCCACACGTTTTCAGCTCTTCGTATAGTTTTCGTGAGCATGGTTTTTCGGTAAGAGTATTATAGAAATGTTCGATAGAAGGGAGAGTCCTTTCATCGAATTTATCAAAGGAATCAAAATAATCGTAAGGCATCACACCTTTTTTAGTTTTTCTTAGGACCTCTGGAAATTGTGCTCTTAAATTGGAAATTCTGATAGATAGGATGCTAATTTATCAAGAGGAATTTAGAAAACGGAAAGAATCAATGAATCGTAAATTAAAGTTTGATCTCCGATATGTTTAGTAAATGATATATATTTTTCTTTTGTAATTGGAAGTAACTCAATTTTTCCTTTGATTGCGGTGGCTATTTTTTCAATAATAAAATGACTATCATAGCCGCTGAGATTATGGAACACTACAGGGATCATTTTACTATCATTTAGATTGATATTGCAAGATTCATGAGCAGCACCGCGATAATTTGTAGAATTATCATTATTATTATTTGTTGGACAAAGATTAAAATGGTCTCTAACTTTTTTATCGCCTAGAGAAAACGGATTTTCACAGATGTGACAGTGAGTTGCTTGTTGGAATGCAGTTTCCTGTTCCACAGTCATATTCAAATTATAGACACAATTGTGAATAGTTTCCATTTCTTCTGTTAATTCCAAAAGTTGGTTTGCGCACCATTCCATGGAGTTCTCCCCTCTATACGAACGGTAAAAAGAAAGGGTGTTGTCATACGAACATTTCACATAGTAGCCAATAGTAGCGGGGTATGCCATTGATATTTCGGTCCTTCTTGAATTTTGGTTAGAATACTCTCAATGTCGGATATACAATAAAGGTACTTTTTCTTTGAATTTATAGTCTTTAAATTTGAGAATAGATTTTTCACCGGTTGGCATTTCAATTTTACAGTCATTCAGTTTTATACATAATTCAGTATGATTTTGCAATTTTTCCTGTGATCTGAAATATGAAGACATCTATCACAAAAATATTTTTTTCCATTTCTATCACTTAACTGTTTGGAAAGAGCCTGGATAGATCTTTGATCCAACAATAATGATAACGAATAGGTTTGTCATCAGAATATTGGTTTTGTTGAGGAGAAGGTTCACATGTTTGTCTCTTTTTGTGATGTCAAGAAGGAAGGAAGGACGGGGAAAGATTTACCTGATTTTGTCAATGTATAAACGTTAACTGAAATGTTATTTTGTTTTTCGAAATTTGGAATTTGATGGATGGTCATAGGGAACTGTATCCCTTTAAGCTTCAGAACTTCGGAATAATGAGGCTGAAACAATTGACCAAGCGAAGCAGGCTGAGTCATCATTCATTACGTTAATAAAGGCTTCTTTTCGCTTAATTTCGGTCGGAAGTTCAATATATGATGATCCAATTTGTGGAGAGAATTTATTAATGTTTACCCCCAAGTTAATAATTTTTTGAAGTGCCCACCCGCTTTCTTTCCCACAGAATTCTTCAAGTTCAATCATTATGGGTTTCATCACCTTATCATCAAACCATTTATCCAAGTCAGTGTCATGAAATATAGGAGAATTGGCTGTTGTAAAATATTTATACTCGGTTTGAATTTTGTCAGCCTTTGCGAGTACAAATTGCCCGCAGAATACAAAATTTACCTTTATTGAATCAAAATTCTTTAGAACGTTGTGAATACGTCTTTTGAAAAGTGATTTACAATCAGAAAAGAAATGTTTAGTATCTTTATGGAGAAGATTGGAGATTGTTCCTGTTCGTATACGAGAACCGAACGCTGATTCACTGTCATTCCAATGAACCCGATGTTTAGCTGTAACATTCGAGTGTTTGAGTCCTGCTCCTTTTTTCTGCTCGTATTTTATTTGGTTTCGCAGTGTTTTGACATTTCTTAGGGTTGCCAGCAGATGTTGTTTCTCCGCCAAACTCGTTGCCATTTTAATTCTGTATGCTCTGGTGCATTCTCGTAACCCGTTGAGGGCGGTTTTTCCATTGTATTTGGTGGTTATCAACCCCAATATTGAGGTGATAAATGTCAGGACATCAGCAAAGTTCGTCATATTTTGAACACCTGCAACAAAAATAAGGTAATTAGTCAATGTAATTTTTCCCTAAAAAATATGTGAATCGCTAACTATCTCCAAGAAAAAACGAACCTTGAGTTTGCTAGAGGAGCACCGAAAAAACACGTCTGACCTCTGTGAAGACTCGATGAAGACTGACGTGAATCAGACAGAGTAAAGACTTAAGTTATGAAAACAATTTGGTTGGGAGGAAGACTGAATGACAGAAGTGTCACGTGATCAGTTTTTGAAAATGACAGAGGCTAAAAAAACCTACCTTGAGCTAACTGGAGGAGCACCGAAAAAACACGTCTGACCTCTGTGAAGACTCGATGAAGACTGACAAATATCAGACAGAGTGAAGACTTAAGTTATGAAAACAATTTGGTTGGGAGAAAGACTGAATGACAAAAGTGTCACGTGATCAGATTTGAAAATGACAGAGTCTAAGAAAAACTCACCTTGAGCTAACTGGAGGAGCACCGAAAAAACACGTCTGACCTCTATGAAGACTCGATGAAGAATGACAAAAATCAGACAGAGTGAAGACTTAAGTTATGAAAACAATTTGGTTGGGAGAAAGACTGAATGACAAAAGTGTCACGTGATCAGTTTGAAAATGACAGAGTCTAAGAAAAACTCACCTTGAGCTAACTGGGGGAGCACCAAAAACACGTCTGACCTCTATGAAGAATGACAAAAATCAGACAGTGCAAAGACTTAAGTTCTAAGAATAATTTGATTAGGAGGAAGACTGAATGACGAAAGTGTCACGTGATCAGTTTTGAAAATGGCAGAGCTAGAAAACTCACCTGGAGGAGCACCGAAAAACACGTCTGACCTCTCTGACAACTGAATCATGAATGACAAAATCAGACAGTGCAAAGACTTAAGTTCTAAAAACAAATTGGTCAGACTGAAGACTGAATAACAGAAGTGTCACGTGATCAGTTTTAAAAATGATAGAGGCTAAGAAAAAACCTGAAGACTGGACGCTATCAGTTAAAAAAAAAATAACTCACCTTTGAAATACTGGAGGAACTCTCTGAAAGACTTGGAAACAAAAAAAGTAGCAGAGCTGCTCTAGAGACACACGTCTTGTCTGTTCAGCGGCTGGAGCAGAAATGAATCAACAGCAAACAGTACCTATACTAATAACTTTTTCTGAGAATGAATCGGTAGAGCGTAAGACAGAACGACACAGCGCCACCTGGTGAGTGATTCAAGAACTAAGTTCAGCGATGACGTCATTGAGTTATATATATTTCAGCTGAGGTTCGATGCTGAGGTTCGATGAGGTGGTGGCAGTCTAGGTGGTTAACCCAGGTTGCATGAGGTTGCACGAGGTTGCATGAGGTTGCACGAGGTTGCATGAGGTTGCACGAGGTTGCACGAGGTTGCACGAGGTTGCATGAGGTTGCACGAGGTTGCACGAGGTTGCATGAGGTTGCACGAGGTTGCACGAGGTTGCATGAGGTTGCACGAGGTTGCATGAGGTTGCACGAGGTTGCATGAGGTTGCAAGAGTTTGCACGAGGTCGCAAGTTGTTACCCGCCAGGTACCTCCAGGTGTCCCGAGGTGTCCCGAGGTGTCCCGAGGTGTCTTGAGGTGTCCCGAGGTGTCTGGAGGTGTCCCGAAGTGTCCCGAAGTGTCTCGAGGTGTCCCGAGGTGTCCCGAGGTGTCACGAAGTGTCTGGAGGTTGAGGTTGAGATAGATAGACTTATCTATAAACATAACTGATGTGACAGCGAGTAGAAATGAATGAGTTTGGCAAATGAAAAAAAGCTTGAGAAATTTCACTACCAACTATCATAGAAAAAATAGTCAAAATCAGCTGTGAAACGTCTAAGATATATCACAATATTAAAATTTCACCAATACCAATAACAAAAATATCAAGTCTAATAAGTCTGAAAATATCGTACTTTGAACTCACTACGGCAACGCTGTAAATAATTCGACACCGGGAATAATTATTAGCTATCAGCAGATTTTATACCGGTTCGAACTTGTGTAGCGCGGAGATTCCCAGATATTCGCTTCGATTTATTATAACTTTCAGATATATTTCATATTCCATTTGTTTCAATACCTTGGATCACCGTGATCGATTCAAATTGTTTGAGTACATATGGGAAAAGATAATTCAAGTGATTGTTTATGGTTTGAATGAATAGTTCAAGTTCCAGAGTGTTGTGTTCATTTTCAGTGTTGATTGAATTGAATATTATTTACAAGTACCTATGTTTCGAATGAAAATGAATGGAATTGGTTTGGGAAGGATAATTTCTGTACATTTTCGTTGGTTGAATACATGAGCGTTCAGGCATTATTATTAAATTGAATATGGTTTTTCGGGTGGCTAAGAGCAAATTTTGTATGGAAATGTATCAACTTCCAGTGTTATAGAATGAATGTTTTTGTGTTGGAAAAAATTTTTGGTTGGAAGATTACCTTGTACTTTATTTCATATAGACTGAGAGTGATTTTCTGCTGTAGACTACGAATTACTAGTTTTTCCTAGAAAATATGTGTTTTGAGTTGAATGTATGTTCTTATCATCTTAGTGAATTTTTTCAATGGTCTAGTGCTCTTTCGGATATATTATAGTTCAGTTTCAGACTTCCAAGGTGTCCAAGTATGAATTTTCGTTGCGGAAGGTGAATTGGTGATATTTGCGAGAAAGTGTGATGTATTATAGGTTAGATTTTGACGTTTTCGTGGTTTTTCAATAGATTGTGTGCGTGCTTGACTATTTTCATACAGTTTGTGTCTATTCTAGGTTGAATGAATGTTTTTTAACGTTGAGAGGTACTCCCATTAGTGTGTGTGCATGCATGACGATTTTCAGACATCCAAGGTGTCCAAGAGTGGATTTTTCGCTGCAGAGGACGAATTGTTGTTTTTTCTTTGAAAATATGAATGTATGATGAATCGGATGGATGTTTGCTAGGTCAGATAAATGTTTTCAACGTTTCAGAAGCTTTTTTGACACATAAAAGTGTAATTTATTATATAAAGAAGATTATTCCGGAGGAGGGTGCGCCATCTGTTGGGCAATAGATGAAAGTCAGTAGATGAGCTATACCATTGTATCATTGTCTAAATTTAGACAATGATTGTATATAGACTAACCTAGTAGGACAACGTGTATGCATCAACTGTTGGATTCGATTTCCAGCGACATCTGCAGGAAACCTTAGATAAACTAATAAACTAATGACCCGTACAGTTGCGACCTCTTCTCAGTCTCCATTCGAACTGTGGTTATGAATCGTAATTGATGCAGAAACGGATTCAGGGATTTGATACTAGTTATGGAAATAGTTTTGAATCAACAAAAAAAATTTAAATTCAATTTTAATCAATCGTAATCGGCGTAAATATTCTGGCATAGATTCAACTGTTCAAGGGTCACGGTAAAATTATGCTTGTTGCATATATAACACTGATTGATCATTAAGTCAAAATTAAGTCAGGTTATATCTCAGGGATATATAATTGGCTGGGTAATTATATACTGCATAATATTTACAACATATTGTTAGCGGTGTATACAACATGTAACGTGATATAAATTCGAGGAAACCCAAAGCTCTCATTGCACTGATGGTTTCTTTATAATAAATAGTATTTTATTTTAAAAAAATGTATCGATAATAACTAGTGGTAGTCGATTCTTGCATAGCAAACGTAGAAATAATAAAACGGGTTCATTTATTTATAGATCGGCCGGTCTATCTATACAATGAAAGATTTCATTTTTACAAGCTTTCATTTACTTTCACCTGTCCCGATGTGTGTAATCAAATCTTACAAGTTAAATTTGTCACACTTCTAGTTGTTCGATAACGTGAAATTTGGCATAGTTCCCGTGACAATGCAATAAGGAAATTTTGCTAGCGAAAAAACAAAATGGCGGCACCAATATATGGCGGTCGAGATTTGTGTTTGTGGTCAGATTCGATTCAAAATTGTTATGAGGGGGTTTTCGGGTTGGAGATTATGCATATTTTTGTCAAAATTCATAAACTCAAAATAGCGGCTCCAAGATGGCCGACGATCTCTGGATTATGGTTCGATTCTATTCAAAATGGTATGTGGAGGTTTTCGGTCGGATATTATGAATTTTCATCAAAATTCATATATTCAAGATGGCGGACGAGTTTTGTGATTATGGTGCGATTCTTATCAAAATTGGTATGTGAGGGTTTTTGGGGTCGGAGATTATGAATGTATTTACAAAATTCATGATGGTGACTTCAAGATGGCGGACGAGTTAATCTTTAGATGGTCTCCTCGTTGAAGAACTAGATAGCTCAAAACTTCCAGGAAAAAGGCCTCATAGATGCCTTAACAAAAATGCATAGATTAAGGCGTACTTACTAAAAAGCACAGAATAAAATAATTATTAAGAAACCTTTTTAAAACACGCTGTAATTCAAATGCACTTGCACTAAAAAATAATTGCTTTGGATGTGTAACGTAGGTTATTCCGTGAGTTATTATAGATTCACAAGATTGTTTGTTTGTATTCGAACTGAAAACTTTGCGCAATAAGCCCTTGAATCTATAAATCACGGAATAACCTACGTCGCACATCCAAAGCAATTATTTTTTACTTATTAGCACATATTAAAAGTTTTTTTATTAATTCTTTTATTTTTTAGTTTGACTTCTCTGTAACCAATAATTCAGTAACATAAGTCAAATGTCGACTTGAAATTTGATAAATTTTTATGGTTTGCGTAATGATATATATGACACTGTTAAATAAGAACAATTCAAGATTGCAGCTTCAAAATGGCAGAAGGGTTTGTTCATTCATGGTCATAATCTATTGAAAATTGATATAGAACGGCATTTGTCAAAACTCAGCAATTCAAGATGGAGGCTCTAACATGGTGGACGACTTTTGTTGTTGATGGTGTGGTTCTATTCAAAATTGGAATGGAGGGGTTCGCAGATTATGATCAATTGTCAAAATTCAACAGTTGGCAATGGTGATTCTAAATAAAATTTGATAATGAGAATTTTTAGTGTACGAAATTATTAATTTCCTATTATTTGGGGTCGAGAGATTGTGAATGTTTCTCTAAATTTGACAATTTGAGATGGCAGACAAGTTATTATGTGATTTACTTTGAAAAACTATATTCAAAATTGGAACCCTGTGAATTTTTGGGAGTCAGAATTTTTTTATTGAAATATATAGCCTACCCGAGAAGTGATGCCTCAGGACAATACTATACCATACAGAAATTCACAATACAATAACTAATATAATCGGAATAAAATGTTATAATTTTTGTGATTTGCCAGTTTTGTTTAATTGGTATATTTCCTATGAAACCAGAAGTGCTAAAATATGACTAATATATCAAAATATTTCTTTTGCTGTACAGCATGTACATCGAACTCACCAAATATTTTTTAAAATGAAGGATTGAAAATGGGGTGCTAGAGAATCGGTTGACACCAGGTACACTTTTTTCAAATGTCTGCATTGGTTTCACTGTACATCAGAGATAGCTTGAAATGAGTGAAAAAACAAGGGTTTCAAGGAAACATACATTTTTTTTACATATATAGGTACACATATTTCATTCAAAACAGTTTAAATGTACTAATTGTGCTGCAATATTGATAATTTGACATTTTTGTTCCTTTGAGAGTTTTCATCGTATTAGAAATAGTTTTGCAATATTTGAATACTAATGTTCTTATAATAATTCCAAAATATAAGATCTATGTTCGAGGCAGGATTCTTCAACATTTTTCCAATCTGGAAATTTTTCCTGCAAATGTTCATTTATAATTTTGTTCAAACGTTTCATAATTTTTTCCAGTTAAAATTTTGAGATATTGTCACTGAAGATATTCATACTAATTTAGGTGAAATTTTCATCAGTCAGTAGGAGTTTTGAGGCATTTTCCTTATCCAAATCATAATTTTATAGAAAATTAGTAATTCGTCGTTACTTTCAAATTTTCACTTCCTTCAAGACATTCTCGACAACGGACACATTTAAATTTCATGAAACATTTTCTTATCAAATATCCTGCAAAATATGTGGAAGAACATTTTTCTAAATTGAATTTCCCCAAGTTCAAATTGTAATTAGGAGACACTGGTACATGGATAATCTGAATCAGAAAGTGAATCACCGCTGAAGTCATCTTCCTCCTTACACAATAAATCCTTGGAAACTTCAGTTCTATTATCTCCCATGTTTAAGATATTCTCATCATCATCAATATTCTTCCTGAATTAGCATTAATTGCTGGCCTAATTAAATTAGTGACCAAATTCAATTTGAAGGCAGCTCGAAATGTCCCCCACTGTGGGATTTCTATTGTAGCCCCCTTTGCCTATAAATAGAAAACTGGTTTTCAAGGGGGTCTTGTATAAGCCTGCCCGTGAATAAAAATGTAAACCTTTCTTTTTTATTTTCATAAAACATTTTAATAGCATTAATGTTTGTAAGAAACCATTGAAACTTGGAGGTTTATATGGCTGATTTTTTTATTTATTTTATATAAATTTTCTATTGTTATACGGTATTTATTGCTTCCAACACTAAAGGATTTTATCACTCAATGTCCGCTCGTATGGATTTGCATTTTGAATGAATTGCTGTTCAGAGCATCAAACAAAAGTTTACTGTGTTTATAAAATAACAAGTGTTTTCCCTTTGTAGAAACAAGTTCCCCACTTTTGAGAGCCACTTTAATTGCAGTTGCTACACTATGACTGAACAGCTGAGCTGCAATTTCACACTCATTTTTTTCAAAAGCATTTTGGGTTCATATGTTTATCAGTTAGTTTCAGTAGACACTTTCCGTTTTACTACTATTATCGATAGCATACACTTTCTTAATATCAGAAAATTGAATATATTTTCCATTATACACAAAATTATTGTTCAAGAAATTATTTCTCAAGCACTTCAACAAATGTGGAACATCATAAAATGCAAAATACTTTTTCATCCAAGAAGAAATAAGGCTTTTGACTGGACCAAGTTACAGTGAGAACTGTTGATTTACTTTAGAGACATCACAAACAACTCCAATTGGATTTAGGTTTGACATTTCTAATTTTTTTTAAACTATCCAAAACTATGTCCGTTAATTTTTGGCACATCACCAACCCTCAGAAACAAAATATGCAACTGGAATTTTCCATGAAGAAAAATTCCTCGGATCATAACCACTAATGGTTGATTAGCTGGAACTGATTTTCTTCCAAAATTCTAAACGGCGAAACCCTCAATCATGTCCATTTTTTATTGAAGTCCAATTTTCGTTTTAAGCTCATTTCAAAAAACATAACTATACATAATCGTTCAGAGGGTTCATAATTTTGACTTCAAAGATATTTTGAAAATCCTTTTGTTGAATCCTGGAAAAAGTTTCCAACCATTTTTGATAGTTGAAACAGGGAAGATAATATTTTTCTGTCTAATATACATATGCGAGGACTTTTGTAATAAAAATGATAATGCTGTCTTTTTTTCGCAGATGTCCATGGAGAACGTTTTTTTGGGTTTTAATGCATATTTATTTTAAACATTTTGAAAATATTGTAGGAGAATTTTTAAAATTTTTTTTGCGACAATTGTATTTTCATAATTTTTTTTTTTGCACTGTTGCCGGTTTTGAATTATTATATTTCTTCCTCATTTTTTCATTCTGTAATTTCAGTTTTACAATTTCTTCACAGTCCGTTTTTTTTTTATTTCTCCCATTGGAAAGGTTCTGATTCCATTCAAATATTCGTCACACTACTATACTACTTCCAGTTACACTTTTTCAAAAAAAGTCCCCTTCCAGGAGGGCCCATATGTTCTTATGTGGATGCAAGTTGTAATAATGGATATTCTCAGCTTCAACATTGGACTCCAGCACTACTTGATTCAGAATATATTTGGCAGGATGGCATCAGGTGGCAATTCTTAACATCCCGTTCAATAAAAAATGTTTGCTACATAAATATTTTTTGCCCTTAGGCCCTGGGGTCAAGTCCCTAATCTTCATTCCTGAAATAAATATTTCAATGATTATAATATGAAATTAAATTGTGTTTTATCCAAATTTGGGAAAATTTCATTATTGAAGGAAGAGATAATTTTACGAGGAATTTACTACATTGAGGAAACTTTTGTGATGTTCGAATAAATGACAGAAGGGATTGGTAGTGTTTAAATGTGTTACTATAATTTGTAAAAGGACATTTTTTCAATGTCAAATTTCCTAGAATGTAGTAATTAAAAAAACTTGAAAAAAGGTTTTTTTCCCCATAAGGAACAAAAAAAACTAAGTTTAACACTTTTTTGAAATCACTTCACATTACATGAAACAGAGTAAGATTCTTCACAAAATTGTTGCAGTTGTTTCCCAGATCAGTTGTCAATAAAAAATAATAAAATTATTTTTTTTATCCAGTTCTTCATAATTTAAAAAAATGATCAAGTCCGATTTTTGGAAATTTACAATTTTCAAGGTATTAGAATAAAATATTCAATCAGATAGTTTAGTTCAATTGTAATATGGGTACTCAAAACACAAAAATTTACATAAAACATATGAAGAACTATTCAATTAAAGCAGCCAAAATTTTTTTTACCAGTGAGGGTGAAAGCCGTACAGACATGAATAAACTATTTTGTGAATAAATTTTACCTGTAAAGAACATCATCTTGTAACATCGAAAGACCACAAGTGATGTATCGCTTAAGACTACTATTATAAGACTTGATACTTGACGATGTACGATTAGTGTTTTGTTCATGTCTGTACGCACCTGAAGAATTTGAGTCGGGCCCAAAGAAATTATTTTATTTAAATAAAAACAGATTTTTTTATCATGAAAGTATATAATATATACATATAATAAACTAGGGATATTGGGGTAAGCAGCAATGAAAAAGTGAACTCAAAAATTTTATCCAAGCTTTGGAAATGTTTATTTCCATCATCAGAGAAACTTTGTTGAGGTTGGTTTCAATGATGTTAAAATATTCATCTGATATAGTGATAAAAAAAAAAAAACGTAGATAAAGGAAAGGTTAGGTTCGTTAATTTTAACCATTATTGAATGTTTGAAATTTTAATAAAATCTATGTGGGTAAGAGTGAAACTGACCTACATTGTCACACCACATAGAGCAAAAACAACAATTTTTTTTAATTTTAAACAATGCTAAAGTGGTTGTATTAACTTTGAACTTTTTTTTTTTATAAATAAACACACAAAGTCGTCCACAGCGTTTAATTCCAATCGTTTGGTACAAACCTATTTTTAGATTAATCAAAAACTTAACCATTACATAGTTTTCCCTTTTTCCACAACTTTTAAACAACAACTGTTTTTTACGAAGATGGACATTCATATCGAAACATGTTTAATAAACATCATCAAATTAGACTGATCCTTAACCTTGGACCAAAAACCCCTTTTTTTTTGTTTGTTACCAAACGATTGGAATTAAAAGCTGTGGAGAAACTTTGTGTGTTTATTTATCAAAAAAAAAACTTCCACTGTGAGAATGGACTACTTCCATCGTTTGAACTTTGTTTTATTCCCAAGATCTCGGTTTTTTTTCTTTGTATCACCATTGATTAATATGTTTAACATCATTGAAACCAACCTCAACAAAGTTTCTTCCTGATGATGGAAATAAAATTTCCGAAAGCTTGATAAACGTTAAAGAGTTTACTTTTTCATTGCTGCTTACCCCAATATCCCTAATGTACCTAACCATCAGCAAATACTTTCCACAATAAATATAGGCGAAGGAAGATTTTAAAAATTCAGACAAATTTTTTAAATAAGAAAAAAAAAAAATTTTGTGAAAAGAATCTGCCCCTAGATCTCTAGTCTCACACTCTACCAACTGAGCCATCGAAGACACAAGGTTCCATCTGCGTTTGAGATAGTTTTTTCCTATTATTTAAGTTAGATGTTCAAATGGGTATTAAGAAGATTTCGCACTTGTCAGGGCCATCAAGATCAATTTACCTTTACCGTAACGTCACCATCGACGTGAGGGATGGAACCCTGTGTCTTTGATAGCCCAATTGGTAGAGCGTAAGACGAGGGTTCAATTCCTGTCAAAGATGGTTTTTTCCCTTAATTCAAAAATTTTCTGAAATGCTACAATTTTCATTATTTTTTTTTTTTAATTTTTCCGAATAAGGACCTTAGTTTATGTATTTTTTATTCAATATTATTTCAACATTGTTTTGTCATCTTCAGGTACATTTAAAAAAATAATGAAACACATGTAAGTTAAAACATAATTGAATAACAAAAAAATATGAGTAAAATTCAAAGAAACATTCAAAACTTACGATATAATTTAACAGAATTTTCCATTATTTCGTGTTCATTTTGAAATTAGGAAAATATATATATTATATATATATAAATATACAGTGTCCGCCAAAAGTTTTAAAAACCCATAGGGGAAAAAAAAGTTTATTATTGGAGTATTGGAAAAATATTCTGGGAAAAATTTGTGCATGTCCGATTACCAAAAATCGATTTTGACACATGTCACGTGATCGCTAGTATTCCACGACCATTGTGGGATGACATGAACTTCAAAAACATCGTGTGAAAATATTCAGAATGAAATAGTGAGTCAAATTTGAGGAAACTTATAATTTAATGTTTATTGCGTGAAACACTATCCACGATTATCATCTGCAAAACACCATGTCATCACAATTGTCGGGAATTTGATATAACTGTAAGATAGAACCGACCTAAAAAGCAAGGGTTCTGACAAAACTCATTTTTTTTTAAATATAGTGCCCTTTGGTGAGAGAAAGAGAAATTGTAAAATTGGCAAATGTTTAGTTTATGTATTCATAAGAAAAAATTGATATTTTGAGATAGATGGAAATATTCAAAAAAAAATTGTATTTCCTTTTTTAATTTCGCCATATTTGGGATCACGTGAAAATTTAAAACGATTTTCAGGTAATCGGACATGACAAACTTTTTCCTCAATATCAATAAAAATTTTTTTTCCCAATTTTATGGTAAATTTTGGGGACACTGTATATATATATATATATATATATATATATATATATATAAAAAGCCAAGCATATAAGTCCAAAAAATTATGGTTGTTTTCAGACTGTCTGATAAGAGATGAGCTTACAGAATGTAGGATCCATTTTTTCACATCTTTTAGCATGATTCACAGGGAAATCGGTATCCTTATTGTTTTATCTACCTTCGCAGATAGTCCCACTTGTAGAACGGGACACTTATTGCCAGACATTGAAACAAAAATATTATTAAAAAAATGTATCCAGTGGTCAAATAGGATTCAATCCGAAACTTAGCAGATTGAATGGAAGAGTAAACATGCATTGCCATTATATTGGTAATATATCACGGAAAATTAAAAGGGGATCTGTATGAATATTTCGAAATCTCTATATATTGTTTGGCCAAATTTTGATGAAATATTGTTTGGTCTTATATATCCTTGGTGGTAGTGGATAAAATACAAAAATAATAAATGTCTTCCCTCAAATTAATTTTTTTATACTTCTGTTATGTATTCAAATCAAATATAAGGTTTTATATTTTAACCAAAAGTCTTCTGAGCATCACAACAAAGTGACTTAATTATTCAAAGATATGCTTTCTTTCATGCTAAATATATTATCTCGATATTACCAAGAATGAATCTCGTCATCATAATATCTTTCACCAATAAAACAAGCTTTTATATATAATAAATATACTCTACTTAGTTCAATATTGGGCCCAGTTTTCCAATGACAAATTTCAAAAACTTCAAGAATTCAGAGATGATATATTGGAAATGGCGCTTAGCGTCCTTAAGATTGAGAAATACACAAAAAAAAGGTTAACACTTAAAACTCATGAATTACTGTGTATACGCAAATATTACATTGTCGTATCTATATAAGAAAGCACACAAAAAATCAAAATAACTAAATAATAGCCTGAACGCAGAGACACAAACGCAATAAAACACTTACTGCATGTGAATCACGTAACTAAAACTGGGAAATGCGGATCTGTTAACAAATGAAATAAACTCAAGGTCTCTGGTACAAGATAAGCGATTCTCGACCAAAATGACAGTTCAAAGCAAAAAATTAAACCATTGGCCTCCCTTTTATGGTGCTGCCATCTACATTTAGTCTCCCTTTTGTCTCAAAAAGAAATTTGGGTATGGTTATCCTACTAGGTTAAATTTTATATACAATGGCTATACCACTACGAACTCACTTTCCCTCTGGGGGTCAGAGGACATAGGGTTTTTGGGGGATGCAAAGGTCTGGGCGAATCGGCAAGGTGGAAGTTCGGAGTTTTCACCTGGGCTCTGCCATGAGCGGTTCGTTGAAGGGGTCTTCAGGTATAACGATGTAAAAAATGGCTGCCGTTATAGAAAAATGTAAGGACAAAAACTGTTAAGAGGAAAAAAAGCCGCTGAAAAAATTTAAAGGGAAAATTTTAGCCATTCTTAAATTTATGAAAAAGGGGTGAGTCATATTGGAAAAATGTCAGCCATCTTCGAAAAAAATGTCAGCCATATTGGAAAAATGGCACCCTAAGAGAAAAAATGTGTTCAAATGCCAACTGTAAGGAAAAACGTCAGCCATCTTGGAAAATGGCTACCAAAATAGGTTTGGACGCTTTGGTAAAAACGTCAGCATCTTGGAAAATGGCTACCACAATAGGTTTGAGGTGGTTTGGGAAAAACCCCCGATCGACCTGTTTGCTGCCTCTGTGCAGGATCATGTCCTTCGTAGCCGGAGCTCCGAGCTCAGTTGGAAGTAAGTTCGTACTGGTATAGCATTTTACTGACTTTCATCTATTGCCCAACAGATGGGCACCTCCTCCGGGAAATAATCTTCTTTATATAATAAATTACACTTTTATGTGTCAAAAAAGCTTCTGGAAACGTTGAAAACATGTATCTGACCTAGCAAACATCCATCCGATTCATCATACATTCATATTTTCAAAGAAAACAACAATTCGCCCCTCTGCAGCGAAAAATCCACTCTTGGACACCTTGGATGTCTGAAAATCGTCATGCATGCCCCACCCACTAATGGGAGTACCTCTCAACGTTAAAAACATTCATTCAACCTAGAATAGACACAAACTGTATGAAAATAGTCAAGCACGCACACAATCTATTGAAAACCACGGAAACGTCAAAATCTAACCTATAATACATCACATTCTCGCAAATAATACCAATTCACCTTCCGCAACGAAAATTCATACTTGACCCTTGGAAGTCTGAAACTGAACTATAATATATCCGAAAGAGCACTGGACCATTGAAAAAATCCACTAAGATGATAAGAACATACATTTACGAAGGCGTAGAAGTGCCACACTTTTTTTTATTTTACAATTCCGACTTGTAAGTCGGAATTCATTTTTCGAATTGACTTTAAGTCAGAATCCGACTTTGTAATCTCGGAATTCGACTTGTAAGTCGGAATTCGATCTGTATCTTTCGGAATTCCGAATTCCGCTTAAGTCGGAATTCGACTTGTATCTCGAATTCGACTTGTAAGTCGGAATTCGATTTTAAGTCGGAATTCCGACTTATAAGTCGGAATTCCGACATAGAGGTCATAACAATGAAAAAACATTAAACAAATGAGATTATTATAACATATATATATATATATATATATATATATATATATATATATATATATAAATATATGAATATTGAAAGTTCGGGTTGAACCGTGTCTAGATTTTTTTATAAAAACCGCAGAATGTTAGGGAAACGCACATTAAAACCTATTTCACCGCAAATAATAGAAATCCTGATTTACTCAGGTCTCCTAAAGATAACATGCCTAATGAGTCTCAAGGAATATATGAAATATTGTATTCCGAATGCCCTAGGACTAATATAGGACAAACTAACAGGCGAGTCACCAGTCGAGTTACCGAACATCAACTTGTTGTCCGACACTTAGACCCTTCCTCGGCAATCTCCAAGCACTACGAAGAGACAGGCCACAGAATGGATATCGACCACATCAGGACCATTGCCACTGAGAGAACACTGCAAGCGAGGGTCATTCGTGGAGCCCTTGAGATCGAGATGCGCCGAACTGCCTCAACAAACGCGATGATGGACGCAGACTACCCAATACTTGGAAAACATCTACTTTCTCGGCTTACTGCCAAACCAAGCCGTGCCCAAAGTTCCGCTCTACTGAATTCACCTAGGTTGAATACTCCACATCCCCTCTGATCCCCGTTTCCTGAAGGAATAGGAAGATTCAGAGACCTTAGAGAAAGCTAGTGGCGAAACCTGGGAAGTAGGCAGATTGAGACCCCAGTGACGAGTTACAAAATCCTGAACCCCACCTGAGTGACTACAATCTAGGACAAGGCAGATTGAGACCTCGGTTGGAAATCATTTTATTCCTAAGGACAACACCTGAGGAGTAGGCAGATTGAGACCTCATGGAAAATCACATCCCTACCTCAGTGACTATAGCCTAGAGTGGGCAGATTGAGACTTTTGTTGAAAATCACTTTCCTCTTTGCTCTTATCAATAACTTATATTTAAATATATTTTCTCCCTTTTCTTAAAATGGCTCCAAATGGGACTCGAAATTACCAAATTTAGACGCGTTTCAACCCTAACTTTCAAAATTCATAATAATCATGACTTCGGAAAGCTATCCGAACACACATATATATATATATATATATATACATAAACATGACAGAAATTGTATATCAGCCAGTAGAATGAATGCAGTTCGATATCCTGATTCATGGTCTAGAGTCAGAGAGTTTCGAGTGTTAAAGAAAGATATGAGGAACCTGGCAGTGTCAAGCGCAAGAAAAGGCAAGAAGTAAGTTTATTTATTTAGCGTATACGGTTACACTGCAATGTACATGATAGAAATAATATAAAATACACAATACGTATAAACAGAGAAATTTTAAATATAAACAGAGAAACTTCAAATATATAAGGACAAACATAATTATTATGACAAACTATATGTCTACATACAAATTGCGTAGCCATTCAATTGCCTCCGGTGTGGCTTTCATAAAATCTTCAAGGTCATAATCGTAGGAACGGTTAGGACATTCTGATATGATGTGTGTTTAGTTTGCCGCGGAGATCCACAATCACATTGTGGGGATTCTGCCCTGCCCCATTTGTGTAAGGAATCAGCACATTTTCCGCAACCTGTTCTAACTCGGTTGAGCTTTGACCATGGTCGGCGTGGCAGGTCAGATCCGTTGAAACACTGCGTTGAGTCATCTAGTTGAATGTAGTGGTCTCCTGCAGTTTCTGCCCATATGGTAATCCATTTATTAGTCGCATGAAAGTTTTCTTCGATTCTAATGCTGATCGGATGGCTAGATGTCTTGATTTGAGCCGATAATACTGTCCCGTAGGTATGGGATATCGGTATGGATTGTAGGTCTGGTTAGCCATGATTTTCTTTATTCTCTGATGAGGCCGCAGTTCGTCGGATATCCGGTGGTGTGATATTACTGAGCACTGGGAGCCTGCGCTTTGGTAGTTGACCGTATAGTTCCAGTATTCCGTCTCATTGTTTGGTTTAGTTGCGGATCTACTATTGTAGTGTGCACACTGTCGATCTAACCAGGATGTCAATATTCCCCCCGACAGAGTATACCAAGGCCAGAGCTGCTGTTCGAAGTGTTGCCGCTGTAGCTCCCCATGTTGTTCCAGCAAGTTTGGCTATGATGTTATTGCGCTGCTCTCAGTTTACCAGCCACGTTTCTAAAAAGTAGATTGAATGCTAGTGATCGATCGAACGTCACGCCTAAGTACTTTGGGTTTGGGTATTGCTGTGGTTAAGGATCCGCCATCAAATTCCACCTGTAGGGTATCATTGTTTGCCTGTTCGATAGATGGAAGCAGCACGACTTCTGTTTTAGCCGGACTTGGGCACGGCCTCCATGTTTTGACGTCATTATTAAGCTTGGGCGAAGTCTTCGTTCAAAGGTTGTTCAGTTTTTAGTTTGAGTTTGTGCTGATAGGAAGTCGCTAAGTCGTCTGCATATGCAAATTTTCCACACCTCGTTTCAGGTAGGTCAGCTGTGTAGAGATTGAATAGGAGTGGGGCGAGCACCAACCTGCGGTGGAGGCCATTGTTCAATTCCTAGTACTGCTCTTTGCATCGTTAACAAAGAATAGTCTGTTTGTTAATAGGTTGTTAATTAAATGGCACATTTTCAGGCATGGTATGACTCTGAGTAATTTGTATATTGGGCCCTTTCCCCATACGGTGTCATATGCTGCGTAAGATCAATGAACGCTACGGATGTTCTCAGTCCCCTTTCAAACCCCGCTTCGATGTGGGTTGTCAGGGATAAGACTTGGTCAGTACAGCTACGGCCACCCTAAACCCAGCCTGTTCTACGGGGATCAGCACATCAATTGCAGGACAAAACGGTTATAGAGTAGTCTTTCTAACAGCTTATAGCAGCAGCTGAGGAGAGCTATAGGACGGTAGCTCGGTAGCTCCTGGGGTTTTCCCCAGGTTTTAGAATAGCAACAATCTTTGTTCTCTTAAATTTTGGGTAGGCTGCCTGTGTTAAGGATGTCATTGAAAATTCACAAGCCACAGTCGGGTTGCCCTACCACAGTTAACCAGAAATTCGGGTAGATGCCGTCGAAGCCTGCTGCTTTCTCAATTTTTGTATCCTTGAAGCCCTGTTCTAATTCTTCGGCAGAGAAGTCGTGCGATAACTCGGACGATGAGGGGATGGAGCGTTTATGGTCTCTTGGGGATTTCTTGACGTCTCTTGTGTTGTTTTTATCAGATGGTGCACGAGAAACGTCAACTATGCATTTGGCTATTTGGTTTGGGTTTATTGAGGCATTTCCCACGACATTTCGGTTACATCCTCCAAGCTTCCGCAGACCCCATGCTTTCCTACTGGAACGTGCAAGTTCATCGTTCCACAGCAGAAGTCCATTTGTCCATTCTGCTGGCGTAAAGGGGATCTTAGTAGATGGTCACAGTTTCCCGGGTTCCCTGAGTCCTCGAATTTCCCTCGTATAGAGACTGGCTTTCCTCGCTCCATCCAGGGATATACTCCTTGCGGAAACCTCGGGGATATGTTTTTGGCTACAGCTATCATTAGGCCTATAAATTTGTGGTAGTTTTAGCCTTTGGTTGGGTGAAGCGGATGCACATATCGAGTTCCGCTCAAAGGTAGTCCATTTCGCCTTGCCGAAGTTCCACGTGGCCTGGGAACTGAGTCGACCATTGGTATTTGATTCCTACTGTAATCCACAACGGGGCGATGCTTTATTATGTGGGAACTCCGCTAGTACAGTACGTGAGTTAGATGAGGTTGTGATTGTGAATTACTTGATATAAACAGAGATCCGGATTGTAGCCCTTACGCCACCTTCTTTGAGAAAAATGTTGGTTTATCTTTGGCACTGAAAAATAAATGGAGGTTGTTGGTTTCGGCCAGTCTAAAGCCCCTTCCATTGTCATCATTATTCTCATATCCCATAGATTATGGTGACTATTGAAATCTCCTACATAGGGACATTCACAGGCCATTAGAAGTAAATTAATTGCACTCAAAAGAAGAAATTGAATTAGCGGTGATGTTTACCGATGAGAATCCCATGTTAGTACGAGGAACATTGCAAAAGAGCTAAATGTAAGTCACACTTCCGTGAACAAAATATTGATAAAAAAATCTTCATCCATACCGAATTGAATTACATCAAGAACTCTATGAAAGGGATCATAATACAAGAGTTTGCTATTGCGAAAATACATCGAATTTAGTAGCGAGAACCAAATTTTTGAAATACATTTAAAATTAATGGGATGGTAAATACACAATTTGCCAGTACTACTAGACAGAGAATCCTTATTGGGTCAGAGGAGTTGATAACCAAAATAGATGGTTGATAAATGTCGGGGCATAATTGGAGATCAGGTTAGAAGACTATATTTCTTTGATGGGCCACTGAATGGAGAAATTCACGATATTTTTCCGAAATGATTACCAAATTTGTTGAATGACGATTGACACCAGACAGAGGTTATATTACCATGATATCGCGCCTCTCACCAATCAGAAATTGGATAAGAAGATTTGTAAACATATGGCGCAGAAATAAATGGATACCAAAAAACCAGACCCATTCAGTGATCAGCAAGGTCCCCTAGACTTCACTGCCCTAGATTTCTATCTCTGGGGATATGATAAAGGAGAGGACTAACGGAGAAACCAACGACACCAGAAGATATAAAGAATAGAATTGAGAAATTTTTTCGTTCTATTGAAGATCACTGTAAGCCCCAATGCTTACAGTAGTTATATTTTTGAATAGAAAACCAGTTTTTCTATATGAATTGTGATTTTTTAATAACTGACAATTTTCAGTTTGAATTATATTTTTATTATTCTTATTGACAATACTTGTCAAACTCGACAAGTTTCATGTTAGTCTCATACCAAGTGATCAAAATATACAAAGTGAACTCAACTCAAACAAACAATTAACAGCAACACTCCCCCCAGTAATGGAACTCGCTTCATTACTCTTCAGCTGCAACACTCCCCTCGATAATGGAACTCGCTTCATTACTTTCTTATTTCTTCTTTCTTTTTTTCTTCTTCCTTCTCTTCTGCAACGTCTAGGACACATATCTTCACTACAGAACGTCGAAATATGCCTGATTTTGTCTTGACATCTACCATTCTGATTTGACCATCAGAACCGGGAAATACTGAAACAACTCTCCCCTTGGGAAAATGATTTCTTGGAAGTTCACTGTCGACGAGAACGACTACGTCACCGACTTTTACTTTCCGATGATCATTTTGGAACCATTCAGTTCTTCTGGTCAGCGTGGGCAAGTACTCCCTGAGCCATCTTCGCCAAAAGCAGTCAGCTAGATACTGGGCGATTTTCCATTGTTTTCGCGAAACAAGATCATTTTCTGAAAACGATCTGAACAGGCAGACAGAACTAGAGGTACCAATTAGAAAATGGTTTGGTGTCAAAGCTTCGTCATCTTCTGGATCGATCGATACATGCACCAGAGGTCGTGAGTTCACAATGTGCTCAGCTTCAACCATCAGTGTCCATAAAACTTCTTCGCGCGGAGCTTGTTCCTTCAAAACAACCTTCAGAGTTGTCTTTGCTGATCGCACAAGTCGCTCCCAACTACCTCCCATATGTGGTGTTCCTGGGGGAATGAAATGCCATTCGATTCCCCTGTAGGTCATTTCTGCAATAATGGACTCCTTCCGCATTTCCTTGAGGGCTTGCCTGAGTTCCTTGTCCGCTCCACGGAAGTTTGTGCCATTGTCCGAATATATTTTTTCGGGACATCCTCTTCTTCCAATGAGTCGTCTGATTGCCATCATGGCAGAATCGGAACTAAGAGATGAGGCAAGTTCCAAATGAACTGCTCTGGTGCTCAAGCAGGTGAACAATACTCCCCATCTCTTTTCCCTTCTTCTTCCGACGGACACGTTCATCGGACCAAAATAGTCTATACCTGTGTGGGTGAAAGGTCTGACAAAGCTGTTCAATCTGCAAGCTGGTAAAGGAGCCATTTCTGGTGATAATGGTTTTTTTCTCAAATTTTTGCAGTACTGGCAGGAATTCCAAGTGCTTCTCACTGCATTCCGTATATTTAGGATACAATACTTCTATCTCAATTCATCAACAACGAATTCTTGACCATGATGTTTTGCTTTCTCGTGATGAAAACGTCATAACAGCTTCGTGAAATGATTCCTCGGATCCAAAATCATTGGAGTTTTCACATCTTTCTGCAAGTATTCTGCATTTTTCAACCTTCCTCTTATCCTCAGAATACCATCGTCATCCAGAAATGGTGATAATTTGTGTATCCTACTCAAACTTTTGATAGATTGTTTTTTCTGTAGACAATCTATTTCTTCTTCAACATTTTCCTCTTGTGATTTCTTTATCCACAGTGTTTCTGCTTTTCTGATTTCATTTGGAAAAAGTTCCGATGGTAAGTCCGTTTTGTAAATGTTCTTTCTGCATATATCCATGAATCGCATTGTCCATGCCGTGGTTCTCAATAATTTCATTATCGAAGAAAATTTCTCAATTTTGGGTAAAGATTCTGACAAATTTATTTTTGAAAATTTCACACTTACGGCTACAAACTCCTGCTTCATTTCGGATATAGATTCGGCTGATACAATAATTTCTTTCTCAATAGGCCATAATTCTTCATCTAATGTGAGAAAATCTGGACCATTCAACCAACGGCTTTTTGACGAGAAGTCACATTCTTTATTGTCTCTAGTTGCTTCATCAGCCACATTTTGCGTGGTAGAAATCCAATTCCATTTTGATATATTAGTATTTTCCGTGATTTCACCCACACGATGTGCAACGAAAGGTTTAAGTTTTCGTGCATCAGTCTTCAGCCAATAAATAACGTTTTTTGAATCTGTCCAGTAGTATGTGTTGCTAATTTTCAGGGTGTGATTTTTTCGAATGGTTTTGGCTAAGCGGGAACCCATAACTGCAGCCTGTAATTCTAACCTTGGTATAAAAACCAAATGTAATGGAGCTACCCTCGATTTTGCCATAACAAATGCAACTCCAATGATTCCATCAATTATCACCCTTAAATAAAGCACAGCAGCGAAAGCTTGAGAACTTGAATCACAGAAAAGGTGCAGTTGAATTTCTTTATTACCTATATCTCTGAGGTAACAACGAGAAATATTCAATTGCGATAGTTTTCCTAATTCCTGTATCCACTTCATCCATTTTCTGTTACATTCTTCTGGTATTTTTTCTTCCCAACCAATGCCCAATCTCCAAAAGTCCTGAAGAAGAATTCTCGCTTTTATCGAAAAATTTGAGAGGAAGCCAAGTGGGTCAAATATAGACATAACTATTTTCAGTACTTCCCTTTTTGTAAATTTTTCCATTTTCCAAAATGTCTTTCAAACCTTGCAACTTTATTCGAAATGAAAATGTATCCTCATTAGGGTCCCAAATCAATCCCAAAACTCTTTCAAGTGGCATTTCCTTATCCAGATCCATATCCTTCCCTTCTCCAGTTCTCAAATTATGCGGAATATTTTGCAGTACCTCCTTAGAATTGCTGCTCCAATTCCTGATAGAGAACCCACCTCTCTCGTGTACAGCAATCACCGAAGAAATCAATTTTTTTGCTCCTTCTACTCCATCCACACTGTCGAGGTAATCATCGACGTAGTGTTGTCTCAATATAGCTTCAACTGCTTCCGGGTGGGTATCCTGAAATTCTTCTGCATTTCTCCTCATTATATACTGAACCGACGTTGGAGAGGAAACAGCACCAAAAATCATTGCAACCATTTCAAATTCTTCAGGAAATTCCTTCCTTTCCTTTTCCCTCCAAGTCGGAATTCCGACTTGTAAGTCGGAATTGTAAAATAAAAAAAAGTGTGGCACTTCTACGCCTTCGTATACATTCAACTCATAACACATATTTTCTAGGAAAAACTAGTAATTCGTAGTCTACAGCAGAAAATCAACTCTCAGTCTATATGAAATAAAGTACAAGGTAATCGTTCCAACACCGAATAAAGTATACGGTAATTTTTTTCCAACACAAAAACATTCATTCTATAACACTGGAAGTTGATACATTTCCATACAAAATTTGCTCTTAGCCACCCGAAAAACCATATTCAATTTAATAATAATGCCTGAACGCTCATGTATTCAACCAACAAAATGACAGAAATTATCCTTCCCAAACAATTCCATTCATTTTCATTAAACAATTTTAGCCACCCGAAAAACCATATTCAATTTAATAATAATACCTGAATGCACATGAATT
>JAFIRS010007073.1:0-28626 GCA_018342105.1 Gonioctena quinquepunctata | reverse complement strand
TATAAGAACAAAAAAAATAATATTTCACACGGGTATGAAATTTAGATTTGTATAACTCGACTTACAACTCAAGGAATCGGTATAAATCAAAATATATTTATATATTTTGGTGCCCTATTGATGGGCTGATAAATAAACGTCGACTACCACATAAAATACAAAGGTACCCTTTGGAATTATCTAAAACAGCTGTTTTAGATCACACTGATTCTTAAAAATTAGTGAATTTACATTAAACATATACTTTCTGACAAATGGTAACTCGGTAAGGATAAAGCATATTTCCGGGTTTTTGGCCCCCTTTTTCTTTCTTTCACGCTCTGAGGAGAAAAATCAAACGTGAACCCACTGAGGGTCCCGAATACTCTATATTGTACTTACCCCACTGCCGGGTGAGGGTGTAATGCCGTTTTCTAATGATATGGGGCCTAGTGCTCTGCCGACAAACCACTTGCAGATTATTGACTGCGGCTTTGTTGGGACAGCTTTTTTATTTTGCACAAGACGGCCCTGGTTTCTCAAAATAGATCGTTGAAAAAAAACAATTGCTCAGGTGTTGCCTTGTAAACGGCACGTAACGGGGTGGTACAAAACCTTAAATCTTGTCATATCGCCAACTAAAAAAAATGTTGATATTACTGACCTTAGATGTTTGAGGTTTTTCGACAACAAAATCCCCATATGGAACAACCGATGCAAAGACGTCTCCGTATTGCCACTGTTTACCAAATTTCTTTCGAACTCTCCGTTCATACGACACCCAAAACGACAAAAGGTTCTCGAGCAAGTCATAGCTTTCCTTTTGCCTCGAGACCGGCTAAAAGGAATTTCCAATGCCATGACCAACGGTGTACAGGGTGGGCAAATATTCCGTTACAATATATATATATATATATATATATATAACAAAATGGAAAGAATTCAGTGGACATAGCCCTCAAGAAAGGTTAACCGTAAAACGTGTTTCGGGCTCTGGCCTCATCATACGGTGGAGAAGGCGAGGATGAAAAACGGTAAAAACGACAAATCAACGGAGTCAACAAACAGTCCCCTCGATATTACTCTCTTTCATTTTT
Source organism: Gonioctena quinquepunctata (assembly GCA_018342105.1). Classification (NCBI taxonomy): domain Eukaryota; kingdom Metazoa; phylum Arthropoda; class Insecta; order Coleoptera; family Chrysomelidae; genus Gonioctena; species Gonioctena quinquepunctata. The sequence continues at coordinate 27,550 of JAFIRS010007073.1, read as the reverse complement.
TATTTCCTGGACTCGGTTGTACGCAGGTAGCTATAGCTCCCCTCCGTGGGTGACGTTGGTTGTTGCCCTGGAAGTCAGGGTCTGCTGACCGACACCAAAAAATGAGCGGCTGGCTTCTGTTTGTTGACTCCGTTGATTTGTCGTTTTTTTACGGTTGTTCATCCCCCGCACTTCTCCACCTTTGATGGGCAAGCCAAAACGTTCTACTTTAACTCTTTCTCTGGGGCTTCCCTGATTCTTTCCATTTTGTTTTCAACAGTCCCCTCGATATTACTCTCTTTCATATATATATATATATATATATATATATATATATATATATATATATATATATATATATTGTTATGGTTTGTTGAATTGAAAAATATATAAATTGTTTTTATATAATAATAAGATTGCTAATAATTTTCGCTATTCTTTGTGAGCCAAATTGATATGATATAGATGAGATATTTTCGCCCTGTATATGTATAGCAGTGATGTAATAACAATTGCTAGCAGAACGTCACTTTCTCTCGTCACGTCGCTGCCAATAGTTATCATTTTTATTACCACAGCTAGCACAGTTGGTACACCTCTTATCTCAGATAGCCGGTCAAATTTATAAATGTGTTGATCACTTTTTTATTCATGAAAATTTTGTAAATCTAGTCTTTTTGTTGTCTTTTGAAGAATTATGGGTTATAACATTATGACAGTGTATGACATTGATTGTGTTATAGTATTTTGACATTTTTATCTATCCATATTATACATGGCTTACAAATAAATAGGACTTTCAAAATTATGTAAAACAATCTCTTGAAACTAATAACTTTTATTAATTATTCTTTTGTGGGTTTTTTCTTTTTAAACTTATAACTGGCATAACATAACATAACAACATTCCTTAATTTATATTCAATAATTTTCTACTAGTTAGAAAATTTTTAATATCAATTTCTTCATTTATATTTATTAACTTTTCTTTGACTAATACTATTTTTCTACTTTCAAAAAAACTACTTTTGCTGGATTTTCCCACCGGTTCAAGAAAAACAAATTCTACAACGATAACTATTTTACAACTACTAGTCTAACGTTTTTTGTTCCAGAAAACTTGACTTCAGACATCTTTTCAGATCAAGAGAGAAGACTTTTCAAGATATTATCATATATGATACTTTATATTTTATTATTATCTTTCTTCCATTTTATATTTTATACTGATATTATTTTCAATTATCGATTTTACAATTACTGGTATTCTTTTAATTATACTGTTTTATTATTTTTCCTATCTCTTCCTTCAGTTGTTCTTTATATTCATATTGAATTGGATATTTTATTAATTTGAATCTCTCATTTTATTTACTTTTATTTTGTGTACATACTCTTTCGCTTTTTCATTATTCACACATAATTAACATATTATATTCATTTATAATTCATTAATATACCTTTATTTGATTTATCAATATACCTTTATCATCATCATCATCATATTTCTTATAATATACTTTTTAGTATTATTATTATCATTTCAAAATATTTTTATCTTCATTTCTTTTCATTTTTCTTTAAAATTCACATTATTTATTATCCATTTCTATACTTTTCCTTCTTTATAATCTATATTGTTTTTCACTTTACTTTATCTAACTAACCTGTACCAATATTTGTATCAAGTTTTCTGTTTTTCAGTATTTTCATTTTTATTATTTGTCTCTCCTTCTATGGAATCTTGCTTGTTTTGTAACTGTAAGCTTAAATTTCATTTCAAAAATTTTCAATTGAAATTTTCCATTAACATTTTCAACTATTTTCATTTTCATAATTTCAACTTTTTCTTGTTTTTGAAAGTAATATTTATTTCCATTCTTTCCTATTTTAATATTTAACATTTTACTATCTATTATTATTATTATTTCATTATTTGTATTGCTTTGCTTTATTTCAAAATTTCTATTCGCCCTGTAAATGTTATTAATTTGTTTACCTATTTTTTTTTTATATTTTTTCCAATTCAAAAATTTTATTAGCTACTTCTGTGTCATTCATTTTTATTATTATTATTTTCTTATTTATGTTCCCTATTTTCATTTCAATATTTTTGTTAGCCACGTTCATGTCATTCATTTCTATTGTAATTAATTTATCATTTTTGTCACCTTTTTGCAATTCATAATTCATTTTCTTATTATTCATAAGTTTATTATTTTTGTGATCATTATTCATTTTTATATTTTGTATCTGTTTATCATCTTTTTCTAATAAACTGTTGCTATCATCTGTTTTTTGTATAACTATTCCCTCAAATTCCTCATTATTTTGCTCATTACTTGTTTCTATTCTTCTTAATTCTTTTTTTTTTTTGGTTATTTCATCTCTACTTTATTATTTCTAAATAAGTATCTTTATGTTGTTTTTCTACTTTTTTCTCGAGAGTATTTATTTCATTTTTTACTCTTTCTTGTTTACTACTTATATCTTATTTCATATCTTTTATTTGCTCATCCTGCCCTTCTACATGATCATTGATATTGGATACTTCTTGTGTTATTGCCACATAAAATTCCTCATTGTTTTGTCCTATTTTAGTTTCTAACTGTTTGTGCATTTCTGAAAATTCTTCTTTATTTTGTACAGATTCAGTTTGTATTTTATTTTCCATCCTTTCCATATTTTCTTTTATATCTTTTATATTTTCTTCACATTTTTTCGTAATCTTTCTTCCATACTGGCTGTGTTTTCTTTCAACTCTTTTATTTCATTTTTCAAACTTCCTTTCATTTCATTCTTCATATTTCATATTTTTTCTTCCATTCTTTCCTCCATTCTTTCCATACTTTCTCTCATTCCATCATTCATTCTTTCTATTTGCTCTTCCATTTCATTTTTCATACTTGCTGAATTTTCATTCATTCTTTCCATTTTTTCTTCCATTCTTGCTGAATTTTCTTTTAATTTCTTTCATATTTTTTTATATTTTTTTTAATCCTTTTTTCTTTCTTATATCTTCTTTCATACTCATCATGTATTCCATCATTTTCTGAAATTCATTGTTTCTCTCTGTCCTTTCACTTTTTATTTCACTTCCTCTCACATTACTACTCTCTCCTTGTTCCTGGTCACCCCTCTCTCTACCTTCTGCACCTTCTTCCAAACCAACTTTCTTACCATCTCTCAAATCCATTTTTTGTTTACCAATATCTAGCCATACACGTTCGAATGCCAATTGCTATGTTCGCACAGTGTTGCGATAAATATTAAGAAATGATATTTTTTCTTTACTTGCCCTTACTTGCCTTTTCTGCCTATTGAGAACTAATATATTTCCCCTACTTGCCCTTACGTTGCGATAAATATTAAGAAATATTATATTTCCTTTACTCGCCTTTTTCGAGCAGATAAATATTAGAAATGATATTGCCTTCACTTGCCACTACGTTGCGGCGCCATTTGTTATGGTTTGTTAAATTGAAAAATATATAAATTGTTTTTATATAATAATAAGATTGCTAATAATTTTCGCTATTCTTTGTGAGCCAAATTGATATGATATAGATAGATATTTTCGCCCTGTATATGTATTGCAATGATGTAATAACAATTGCTAGCGAACGTCACTGTTCCCTCGTCACGTCGCTGCCAATAGTTATCATTTTTCTTACCACAGCTAGCACAGTTGGTACACCTCTTATCTCAGATAGCCGGTTCAAGGCAATTTAGCCACTACTTGATATGTCACAACTCAATTTATTCACTGGTCCTAGGAATGATTGTTGATCATTCTAGAAAATAAACAACAAAGTATCAAAAAGCAATTATTTCCTTTATTCAGGAAGACTTAATTTTACAGGGCTGACATTTTCTGGAAAGAATGTATAATGTAATTTTGTGAAATAAGTAACTCAACAGGTAACATAGCTTGGCATAATGTTTCATGTAGAACAGTTTAAGTTGAAGAAAAATACGAATATATATATATATATATATATATATATATATATATATATATATATATAACATGCTTCTTTTATTATTCTGGAACGAGTCCTTTAGAGACCTTTATTACTAAACGAATCAAATAACACGAAAAACTTCTCTAAATATATACATAAATATATATATATATATAATATATATATATATAAATATATATATATAAATATATCTATATATATATACATCTACATCTTGCCTACAATAATGGGTCCTTTCAGGAAGCGTACGTTACTGCGTCCACCAGAAATACGCTATCTAGGTCAATTCTGATAGAGTATAGTGGTTCTACACAAAAAATCCTACTCAAAGCTGGTTCCAGATTATCAAAAACTTCAAAAATAAAATAAAGTATTCTCATATAATATTGCGTTTTTTCACCATCATATCATTATCACGTCCGGTGAATAATTTGTTTTCATATTTAGTATGATACTGCGTCCAATTTGCATTATATCTTTCATACTCAGCACGATACGGCATCCAGCACTGTTGCCATGTTTTATTACACATTCTCATTTCACTCGCTTCATTCATATTCTGTCATTCTTTCTGGTTCAAAATTTGTAATTCATTTTTGGAACACTTCCGACATCCGATTGAGCTGTAATTCGGCAGGTGATCATAATTCCGGTGACAATGCATTATGAAATTTTCGTTGGAGAAAAACCAAAATGACGTCTCCAAGATGACGGACAAGTTTTGTGATTATGGTACGATTCGATTCAAAAATTGGTATGTGAGGATTTCCGGAGTTTATGAAATCAAGATGGCGGCTCCAAAATGGTGAAAGAGTTTTGTGATTATGGTCCGATTCTATTCAATATTTGTGTGTGGGGGTTTCGAAGTCGAAGATTATGAATTTTTTGTCAAAATGTATGAAATTGAAATGGCAGCTCATGGAAAAAATGAAATGGCTTGTTGGGGGTGGAGGTTGGCTATTCATTCATTATGCTATAATGGCCCCAAGCAAGTGTATCGTCTGATCCGGGGATGAGTGTTCTTTTATCATCGAATGGACTTAAAGCGATTTTGTTTTGTTCAATACTAAAAACATTATGGGCATATGAACGGATGCATCGTTGACTAGTCGATTTTTCCCTCTGATTTCTAAGACAATCGACATAGTCTTCGAAGGAAATTTTATTTTCCACAACATTATATCAGACTCCTTTGGATTTTTCAACACATTTTCCACCCTGAATTTTATAAGTGTATAATTTTGAACAGACTCCGAAGAAATCTGTCATCATGCACCCGTTTTCTTCATCTTTCATCAAACCTGGAATTTTTTTGTTTATCTGCGGAATACCGTACGAGTTTCCGCATGGGTAGTCGCTCGTATAAAAATTTTTCCAAGTTCTCCCCGATTAAATCTCTATACACATCATCGCATTTAATTTCGTATATGAGAGATCCGTTCCGTGTACATCAACTTACACTGATTGGTCTCGAATTTTTTCAACATGAATTTATAGTGAAAATCGTAAAAGCAAATTTTCGAAATATCTAAAATAGCCATACCGATATAGAGGGGTTTATTGAATAGCAGTTCGGACCTGTTCATTTCGATAGCCATCAAGTTTTCATCGAAGATGGTTCGATTGTGGAATTTCGGGTTACTTATTAGATTCTTCGCCCCATACCTACCCTCCCATTTATTGACTATTTTCACTTCTCTGTGCTTCCTAATATTTTCCATAGTCTTTCCGAAAACACTGTTTATAGCCAATTTATAGTTGTTTTTTCCAAAAGTGGTTGTAGCTTGGGCGCGTAATTTTGTATTTGATTCAATGTAGGGCTGCAGCCATGCCGATTGTTAAACTGCAACACCCTGTGAACTTTCTGAGAATAAGACCGTTTTCCAAAGCTTGTTTCAATATTCGATAATGTACGACATAGTTTTCTTTGTTGTACAGGGTGGTCAATAGTTTAGGTAATTTTGAACCTGGAGGAGTTCGATGTTCCACACGAAGTGGAAAATCTTTTTGTTCATCGTGTATTCCTTCAGGGTATTCCAAATCGACTTCGAAGATGTAGCCTGTATCAGAAGTATCCGACACCTCCAGAACGTTCAAATTATCGAAATCTTCGACCCATTTGAACCCTGCAGAATGTAAATACTTCCCTCATAGCCCATCCATAGAGGTTGTTCACATCCAAGTATGATAGATATTTGGAGGGTTGTTGAGGATCATACCTCTTTTCCCATATATTTATCATTTGCTTGGGAGAATCGGTTACAACACTGACTTATACCGCCCCGAATCCCTTTTTCCACAAACAAAAGCATGTCGACATCTTTGATAATCTCCAGCTTACACTTTGTGTACTTTAACATGCATGACCACGAATATCCAGGCATGGTATAGTACCAAGCGGGGTCGAGTCCATAAGTGTCATGACCCAATTGTCGGAAATTTTCAAAGACGTCACATAACAATAATATATCTGTTTTCATGTATAAGTCAGAGTAGTCGCCTAGTGTTGCCAAATCGAACGATTGCCACACCTTCTGGGCATGTTGGTATTCATGCTCGGAGATATCGCAATCGTTCAGTTGATTGTGAAATTTCTGGATATCTGGCAACGCTGTTATCTCGAGTTTCTTCATGGAATCCACAAAGTCGTAGGGGAATACCCATTTGCGCGTGATTAGTGAAAATTGTTAATCGTTTAAATTTTGAAATCCGCGCTTAGTATTACAGAGATCTTCCACTCTGAGCGTGCGCACCAACTCATCCAGGCTTGCGCCCATGAATCGAAAAGAATCGATGAAACGGAATTTAATGTCTGTCTGTTCGTCGTATTGTGTGAAAGATATATATTTTTCCTTGTTCATTGGAAGAAGACTCACCCTACCTCGTTTCGCAATATCTCGAATAATGAAATGACTGTCGTAGCCGCTAAGATTATGGAAAACAATGGGGAGCACGAAGGATTTTTTATAGTTAGATTGCATGGGTTTTGATGTGCCATCCTCTAAATGCACCTGTGAAATAATTATGGTCGGCTACAATCATCTGATCTTTTTGGATAGGTTTCTCGCAAATATGACAAGTTGAATCCGCTGCCGTTCTTATGGGATTGACAGACATGGGGACGATTTTTAAAATTTTTTCCCTCAACGAATTGGGCTATGGCTTTCAATTGTTCCGCGAACCATTCCATCGAATCCAAACCTCGATGGCTATCGTAATATGATAGAGTGTCATCATAATTGCATTTGAAATATAAGCCTGCGCTATAGGGAATATGTTTTTGGTATTTCGCTGTTTTGGACTTGGTTTCATCATCAGTGAACGGTTCCAAAATCGATTCAAAATCAGCATATATCACAAATGGAACCATTTCTTTGTGAACAAAGTCCTTGAACTCGACATGGTCATATTCTGGGAAGGAAATTTTGTAATGATTTGCTAGTTTCCTCTCAAACAGGTCTCTCCATGTAGTGGTCGATGGAGTTTCATCTGACACTCAACTCATAAATGCTGGTGTTCTGCAAGGATCTATTCTCGCACCAACACTATTTCTACTTCACATCAACGACCTGTTGAAAGCAACTTCATGTCCAGTACACAGCTTTGCCGATGATAGAACCCTCCATACCGCTTTCTCTTCCAGGGCCCCTATATCAGCCCGTGGAACCAGAAATGAACGAGGAAGAAATGTTAATAATATAAATATGGACTTAGCAACAATTCTCGAGTGGGGATCTAATAACTTGGTAGAATTCAATGCAAACAAAACACAAGCATGTCTTTTCTCTAGAAAAGCCGATCTCACTGTGCCTAACATAACTTTGTCAGGAGTAACCATACCACTGAGGTCATCCATATCTCATCTCAGTTAATGTAAACAAAGGATGCCGCCGATATCCGGTCGCTTAAATAAACAACTGATAAGAGGAAAGTGCTGACGTAGATAATATTCCTGCAAAGACTTGTCGGATGAGTCATGACCGCATCATCACTGCTGACTCCTCCCACTTTCCAAAATGGCCGCCACCATTCACTGATCACGTGTCATTCAGTCTTCCGTCCGACCAATACCGTTGACGAAGGCAGGACACACCCACGGCCATTCAGTCTTCCGTCCGACCAATGCCGTTGACGGATATTGGTTGACACCCCCATTTCAATATGGCTGCTGCTCGGCTATTGGATAGCGGCCGGCGGCTATCACCACTCCCACGACCTATCACAGCTCTCCCCACCCCCACTCTCAATCACACACTCCCACACAACATGGCTGCCATCATTGCGACCAATCAAGACCACTCACCCCCCCTTTCCCCTCCCACTCCCCCCACCCCCACCCCCCCCATTTTTTCAAACCCTCCCACAACGAACCCCCATGCCGCCCCATCATCCCTCCCCCCCCGAAAACCCCCTCCCCCACTCCCAAAACCCCCCCAAAATAGGGGTTCGCCAGAACCGGCATACCCTACTACTTATGGAACAAGTTCATTCATTTTGGAATCGTGATATTTTGTTGTATTTTGAAGATTCCAGAGAATTTATTTCTGTTTTACTCTTTGAAAAAGCAGCACTGAAAGCTCTAAAGTCACACACTTGTGAGTCTAGACTGACTTGGGACTACAAACTCTCCCTGAGACAACTGGCTACGAATAATCAGGTTACTCTGATGTGGGTGCAGATGAATCAAAGGCAATGCGGAAGCGAACAGCCTTGGAAGGGGCAAATACCCAATTTGCTGGCCCAGAACCCTTCTGTGATATTTTCAAAGACCACATCAAAGAAGAGTTTCGGCGCTGGGAAGCTGACAAAATTGAAACCCACTGAAATAAGGTTTCAGGGCAAAGATGAGCGAAAAAGTTTTTGAGCTCATCGCCAAAGGAAGCTGAACAGCTTCTCGAGTTGGACAAGCGAGACTTGAAACTGGTACCGCTCATCGGACATTGTCCTCTGAGGTATCCCTTCAAAGAACTGGAGGAATCAGACAGTGAACTGTGCCGTTACTGCGAGAATTTCGCTGAAACTGCAGAACACTTGCTTCGCGACTACCAAGTGCTGTTTTGCAAAAGGCTTGAGTTCCTCGAAAGAGTTTTACTAACGACCTTATCCATCAGGAACTCAGCTCCCAGGAAACTGATACGCTTTGTAGGGAGTCACGGAATCCCGGGTCTTGAATAGGTGAAGGTAATGTACAAAAGACCTCACAGGTCGAGGTGCGGAGGGGCTGAAGAGCCATATCAACTCTATGATCTACTCTTTCGAAATGTATTTACTTACGAATCCTTCGAAAATTATTAATTTATTTACATATACAGCGTACTATCTCTGTAAGCTCAATCAGTTTTTTTCCCAAATCTTGTCTGTTTTCATTGTCACGAATACACTACTTCCACAGCAACAACAACAACAGTGGTAACAACAGCAAGCTGGTGAGTATCTTACCGTACCACACACTATGGGAATCCGGATACGCTGGATCAACGCACTAGGTTATCCTGCTACCGAATCATTTCAGCCACGGTGGGTCCGCCTGATGAGGCTACTGGCTCTGGGATGTCAGTACCCGAGAGAGTAAATGTGCCGCTTTCCGCCAAGTCAGCAAGGAATACAATCATCAGTGCCCATAGATAAAGGACTTTTCCCCGTCTCTACCGAATACGGTATGTTTTTCATTGGTCAACTATCTATCACCCTACCCCCCAGAGTCCAACACCTTGTGGCGAGGCAACAGCAAGCCTTTGGGGAGGTCCTCTTTCCCTGGATACCCATGTCAACAGGAGAATTCCAATATCAGCAAGATTTCTCCAGCATCAACCATATCTGCCGCTTACTTTCTTTCAAAAGCTTATAGGTATCCTACCATGTTAACTGAGAGGGGACATGGACTTCACCCAGCTATGTCTGGGATCGTCACAAGTATTACATGGCGGGCCTAGGCCCCACACTTCTTCCTCAGTTAATTTTATGGAAACTTGAATGGATATATTTTGATTAGCAAGGGATTAATTTTCCGAAGAGAAGGACGTCATATTAACTATAGTTTGATTCTCTCAATTAGTATTACCAAAACAGGTAAGTGATGAGATAAGGAAAATTCGTGTTGTGGTTATCTACCTGAAAGAGCACAAAAAAAACAAATATATAATGACAACATAAACGATTCCAAAACCCAGTTATCTGTGAATTTCATGGAACGTTGGATAATTATATCATTTTCTACATTTTTCCAATATTCAATAGTTTTCGAGTAGTAAATTTCAAATAATTCAAAGAACTCTGGAAATTTTATAGTCTGTTGGGATCAAAGATATGTATTCGTGTTGTATCTGTCATATTTTTGTTGCTGTAATGAAACACCATCTTTTCTTATCATATCATCCATGACTGGTCCCCAGCAATTATGATATTTTTTATGTGTAGTTATACATATAATGGAAGTGAAGGAAGACATCACCTAATGGCCTTATCATTTGGAGACATCAGAAAATACTCAATTCAGGAAACAAAACTGATTGATTACAATAATAGGATTAATCAAATGATTTCATTTATATAACCATAATTTATTATTGTTAGGATTATTTACTATTATACTAATTATATATCAAGGATGACGAGATATTGTTCGAGAAATAACATATCAGGGTTTACATACTATGAAAGTAACTCTTGAATTACGATGAAGAATAATGTTATTCATTACTTCAGAAGTATTTTTTTTATTTCCTTTTTTTGAGGATTTTTCCATAATTCATTACAGAAATAAAATAATTAATAAAAAAACCTTTTTGAAGACAAGCTTTTATTCAGATGCACTGAAAAGTAAAGAATAATTGCTTTGGATGTGTGACGTAGGTTATTCCGTGACTTCTAGATTCAATTCAATACGTACGCCCTAACCTATGCGTTTTTGTTAAAGCATCGTTATTATGAGGCCTCTTTTCCCTGTGAGTTCTGAGCTATCAAGTCCTTCAATGGGGAGACTAACTAGAGATGAACTAATTCGCCATCTTGGTGTTGCCATCTTCAATTAATGAATTTCACCTAAAAATCAATAATCTTCGACTTAATTCGTAATCTCCTACCCGAAAAACCCCGACATACCAATCTTGAATCGAATCGGACAGACATCGAGTCGTGCCGACATACCAATTTTGAATCGAATCGGGCCATAATCACAAAACTTGCACGCCATCCTGGGTTTGTTGATCAGAAATCCTCAATCTCTGACCCCGAAAACCCCCACATACTAATTTAGAATAGAATCGGACCATAAACACAGAGATTATCGGCCATCTTGGAGCCGCCATTTTGATTTCATGAATTTTGATGAAACATTCCCAATCTTCGACCATGAAAACTCCCACATACCAATTTGAATCAAATTGGACCATGAACCTGAATCTCATCCGACATCTTGAAGCGCCGTTTTTTTTTCTCTTACATCAACTCCATGAGCTGCCATTCCAATTTCATAAATTTTGACTCCGAAAACCCCCACACACAAATATTGAATAGAATCGGACCATAATCACAAAACTCTTTCACCATTTTGGAGCTGCCATCTTGAATACATTCATTCCGACAAAAAATTCATAATCTCCGACTCCGGAAATCCTCACACCAATTATTGAATAAAATCGGACCATAATCACAAAACTTGTCCGCCATCTTGAATTTTTTTATTTTGACCGAAATTTCACATTCTCCGTCCCTGAAAACTCCCACATACCAATTTTGAATCGAATCGTACCATAATCACAAACTGGTCCATCATCTTGGAGCCGTCATTTCTTTTTTTTTTCCAACGAGAATTCCATAATGCATTGTCATCGGAATTATGATCACCTGCCGAATTTCAGCTCAATCGGATGTCGGCAAGTGTTCCAAAAATGGATTACAAATTTTGAACCAGGAAGAATGACAGCATATGAACGAAGCAAGTTAAATAAGAGTATGTGGTAAAACATGGCAACAGCGCTGGATGCCGTATCGTGCTGAGTATGAAGGATATTATTCAAATTGGACGCAGTATCATACTAAATATCAAAACAAATTATTCACTGGACGTGATAATGATATGATGTTGAAAGGACGCAATATTAAATAAGAATACTTTTTTTTATTTTTGAAGTTTTTGATAATCTGAAACCAGCTTTGAGTAGAACCAGTATACTTTATCAGAATTGACCATATATATATATATATATATATATATAAATATATATATATATATATATATATATATATATTCTACTATCTTTGCGCCTCAGATAACATGCATCCACCATACATTAAGGCTTCGAGCGAATTGAGGCGTCAGTATACCTGACGTCTTAATGTCAACTTTTTTTTCTTCTCCTGACTTCAAGTTATTTTGGCGCAATTTATCGAGAATGGAGCTCCTGAAAAAATTGAATAGGTTGGTCAAGGTTGAATTCATAAAGTACAATAGACAGTGTTGCTATATGGAAGTAAAGAAAATTTTTCATGAGGCGGTAATGTTACTAACTTAGCTCAAGTGGTGTATTTCAGTTCACGATTCTACCGTTTGAGGCGCTCCTGTAATATACGTTATATGTATACTTTATCCGAATAAAGCATATTGTAAACTCAAACGATATGGCAACATTGCAACATGTAATATACGATGCTTTATAGCCTCTTTGGCAAACCTATCTGAAGAAATATTTCGAGGAAAATGTATATAAATTTATGTTATTAGAAATTAATTGAGCGTATATGCTTCAGTGATAACCTTTAGTTTCACAGGTCTAAATATTAGGATTTATTCAATCATTTCAATATTGAAAAGGGGAAACATTATCAATTAAATATGATAAAAATATTTTTCTGTGAATTGAAAAATCCACGATAAAAATGAAGTTATTTTTTTTGAGTGTCTTACAGAAAACAACTACTTCCCCTTTTCATATTTTGAACATTCCAATATATTTTAATTTTAACAAGCTTTTTTTTAACTTGCTTCGTTCTTATGTCATTTTGTCATTCTTTCCGGTTTAAAATTTGTAATGCATTTTTGGAGCACTTGCCGACATCCGATTAACCTGAAATTTGGCAGGTGTTCAGGATTCCGTGACAATGCATTATATAATTTTGTTAGAGAAAAAACCAAAAGGGCGGCTCCAAGATGTTAGACGGGTCTTATGATTATGGTACGATTCGATTCAAAATTGGTTTGTGGGGGTGTTTGAGGTCGGAGACTATGAATTTTCTGTCAAAATTTATAAATTCAAGATGGCGGCCCAAAATGGCGGAGGAGTTATGTGATTATGGTCCGATTCTATTCAAAATTTGTATGTGGGGGTTTTCGGAGACGGAGATCGTGAATTTTTTGTCATAATTCAAAAATCCAAGATGGCGGACAAGTTTTGTGATCATTTTCCAATTCGATTCAAAATTGGTATGTGGGGGTTTTAGGGGTCGGAAATTATGAATTTTTTGTCAAAATTTATAAATTCAAGATGGCGGCTCCAAAATGGCCGAGGAGTTTCGTGATTATGGTCCGATTCTATTCAAAATTTGTATGAGGGAATTTTCGGAGTCGGACATCATGATTTTTTTGTGAAAATGTATGAATTTGAAATGGCGGCTCATGGAATTTTTGTTAGAGATAAAAACAAAATGGCGCTACAAGATGGTGGTCGAGATTTAAGTTTATGGTCCGATTCGATTCAAAATTGGTATTTGGGGGTTTTTAGGGTCGATGATTATAAATTTTCATTCAAAATTCATGAAATCAAAACGGCGGCTCTAAGATGGTCGATGATCTCTGTGTTATTGGTCCGATTCTATTCAAAATTGGTATGTGGGGGTTTTCGGGGTCGGATATTATGCATTTTTCATAAAAATTCCCAAATTCAAGATGGCGGACGAGTTTTGTAATTATTGCTCGATTCGATTCAAAATTGGTATGAAGGGGTTTTTGGGTCGATAATTATGAATTTAGTCTAGGATTATTGATTTACAGTTAACATTCATGAATTGAAGATGGCAACTCCAAGATGGCGGATAAGTCAATCTCTAGATGGTCTCCAGGAAAAAAAATCCCAATAATAACGATGCTTCAACAAAAATACATAGATAGAGATGCTTTTGTATTCGAACGGAAAGCTTTGCGCGACAAGCTTTCGAATCTATAACTTACGGAATAACCTACGTCACACATCCAAAGCAACTATTTTTTACTTTTTAGTGCATTTGAATAAAAGCCCGTCTTTGAATGATTTTTTTTAACAATTATTTTATTTAGCATAAGTGAACCCTAAACTTAAAAATGCTATTCAAGTATCAAAGAGGCCAATGGTTGAAATGGTTACCGGTATGGCATGTCAATTAAAAGCAGTGGTTGCATGATAATATAATATAATAATGAAAAACTGGAAAGAAACTATGTGAAAATGAAAACAAATCAAATGAAATTAAAAAAAAGTTCAATCATCGTTTGATAATTCTTCCTTTGTATATGCATTTTGGGTGAATACTTTTATTTTCAACCAAGCAACGATGAAATATTTGTTATACATAACTCAAATAATAAATGCTTATTGATGAATCGGAGGTGTAATAGACTAATAATTTGTACTTTCAGGATCAATATTGCTATGACTTACTTGACAGATTTATTCTAAATATTGTACTGACAGTTACAGTTAGGATTCAAGTAATTGGATGGTTCTAGTAACTGGCCGCAAGATCAACGAACTCGCACCCTTGGGTTTTTTTCATGGAGCTATCTTGAGCAATTGCTTAACAAAACGACTCTGAGAGATATTCAAGAACTAAAAATTGAATACAGGCAAACATCAAAATTATAAACGAAAATGTCATATGCGGAATGACTTGTGAGATGTGTGAGATGGGCAGGAAAATATATTAAACGAATGGACAATAGACGATTAAAAATTAGAATAATATCTCTGTTGTTAAGAATTCCACCGTTTTTGCAATTGAATGTTCAAACTTTTTTTTTTGGTATTTTTTCAATACAGTAGGTGAATAAACTAGCTGGAATGTATTTTTCATATTTCATATATCTAAGTGTTTCTTCGTATCGCTTCATCTAGCCCAGTTGTATTTCAAAATCGAACTGTTTCTAATATTTTTTTTATTGCATACAAAAAAAATCGAAACACCCGAAAAACCAATTTCATTAAATGACGCCAGATTAACACTTCTAATTTCTCAATGAAATTAAAAAATGGAGGTGATATATATTATCTCCTCCTGAAGAAGCTATTGTATGGAGAAAACACGTGTCGTGGTTTTATAAACCCAATTTAGTGAAAATCATTCAGTGAAGTGTCTTTTTTGCTTCACATATTTTGCCATCTTTCACATCAACAGTTTCATGCATACATATTTTTCAAATATTCGGGGGGTACCTTTAACTCTGGAATTGAATTCTGGAAAATCCCTTCTCGGAGAGTCTCTACATCTCATACTTTCAGCGGTTTCGGCTCAACAATGGTCAATCAGTTAGTCAGGACTTGTTATTTGATAATATAACAGGTACCTCAGGTTTACCAGCAATATCTCAGTTATTGGTATAGGTCAGTCATAGAAAATATTACATCGCTGAACTCGCAACGAAGACGTCTATCCAAATATATCCAAAACATACGGTAGCTGGTAGCACTTTCTGGGACACCAGCTATATTAATTTTTTTTTATTGAAATTTGTTATACGGTATATGTCAGACTGAAAATTCCAAAAAAACTAACGGTACTCTCACACAAAATTTCAACCCTCTTCTTAAACACTAGGGTTGAATAGTCGAAAACCTCGAAATACGAAAAGCCCAGAAACCAGTTTCCATGGTTCTCACCTTCAAAACTGACGGTACCTACTCCCCCCCCCCTTCCCTTCTCACCCCCATGTTTTTCATATATGTTTTACCTACATCATTTCAGATCCAGCGGTTTGGTCTGGTTATTGATCGTAAGTGAATCAGTCTGTCAGGACATGTTATTAATTATATACAGTTCACATAAAGTTCACAACATATGGAAGTTTTTTTTATTAATAGATATAATGAAAATTTTACTTCCCAGTTAGTTTGTGCTTGGAAAATGAGTGAAAAACTGCCTCTTCCCTTCTGTCATGTGCCACTCTAAACCTGTCAAATTTGACATGTTTTTGAAAATCCTCAAAAGAACAGGTTTTCTTCTGGAAATCTTGGAGAATGACAAAGAAAAAAGTTGCTCAGTTTCCAATTCCATACCTTTGATCCAGATTTGGACTCCCTACTGTCACTTCGACTTTTTTCCATTTTTTTTTATTTTTCGAATCATTTTATCCACCGATTCGAACGAAACATGATTCAAATTTCATAATTCTGATGAATACGAGACTTCAATGTCATATCTTGCCCAGAAAATACCCACATTGGCCTGTTACTAGAAAAATAAAAAAATGCACCCCCAGAAATTCGTCTTTGTTGTTGCAAAGTTCATCTAGTTTTTTCATTTCATTGTGAAACTGATTCGGATTTTCAATGTATGGACGTTAATATGTCAGAAATCGAATCAACGATTTTTTTTTCATTCTTATTACACTTGTATTTCTTTTTTAATTAGATTTTTATCCAGTTTGATGATTTTTTTGACCAATAATTAAGTTACAAACAAACCCGAAATATCATACTTTTCTGTAAACTATGCAATGACCTACAGTTTCATAACTATTCAAAAGACTTTCGTTCTAGCGATTTGTACTAAACATGATATAAAATTTCGTAATTTCAAACAATACAAGACTAATGCAACATCTCGGGAAAAAAATTGTACAATTGATCGAATCGAAATAAAATTTTCCCTTAGTAGACTTTTGAAACAAATTTTTAGTTTTGGTTAATGTCAAATTATTGCGTTTAATGAATCGAGTTGTTTTGTGTACAGATTTTCGTAAATTCATAATTCACAAATAAGTTTTATGTACAATGATATCCACACAAGACAAAGTGGAAATCGTTCTTTTATCGAAAAATTAAAAAAATTGGAAAAAAGTCTAACTGACAGTAGAGAGCCCAAATTTGGAGTGGAGGTATAAAATTGAAAACGGAGCAACTTTTTTTGGCATTTTTCGAAATTTCCAAAAAAAAACTGATTTTTTGAGGATTTTCGAAAAAAATGTCAAATTTGACAGGATTGGAGTAGCACATGACACGAGGAAAGAAGCTGTTTTTTACTCATTTTCCAAGCATAAACTAACTGCGAAGTCAAATTTTCATTATATCTATTAATAAAAAAAACTTCCATATGTTGCGAACTTTATATGTGACACTGTATAGATTATCGATATTTTTTAAGTAATGTTTTTGGGTTTTCCGAGTTTGCTTCCGATTGATTTTCATCTGTAAAATACACATTCTTCAATAAAGTGTTTAATTTACTTTATCTCAATTTCGAAAAAAATGCAGTTGAATATTTAAAATACCGCAGTCAAATAGCAACAAATTTTGATGTTAACAAAAAACCCTTGAAGTTTTTAAACAATCCTCATATATTTATTCCTACTTTCAAACATATTATGAAGTTTTGAACTCGATTTGTTGTGTACAATATATCCAATTGCGTTTTGACTTCATGATGATTCATCCATGATCATCCTATAAGGTACACAACACAACTGATTTATGCATGGAGATGATACACAAACTGGCGAAAATACTATTACCATGTGGCAACACCGCATGAGGTTGTAGTGAGGCCGGAATGTTTTCTATATGGATAAAAATTAATATATCTGACGCCAAAATCATAGCACTTTGGTAAGATGTATCAATGATATGTGAATAGTAAAAAAATGTTTATCTTAAATCTTATGTAAAGACTTCAAATCTCTAGATGTCACCAGAAGTACTGAATAGTATGAATATTGATGAGCAAAACAAATGCTAGCGTGACTCCTTCTAGGTGAGGCCATAAGGTTTCGATATGGAATGATGTCTTAATGTTTGAAGATGGATATATATATATATATATATATATATATATATATATATATATATATATATATATATATATATATATATATATATATATTATTCTTCCCACATGGCGAAATGACATTCAGCTATAAAAAATGTGGTAATCCTTATTTTAATACTTAACTAGTTATTTTAAACTGTATTATATCATCATTCATCCTTCATAATGTGTCAACCATCATATTTGAACACCTTCATAACCATTCTCAACAGAGATTCTCCCTGATGATGGAAATAATTAATAAAATATCCGAAAGCTTAGACAACCTTTGAAGAGTTCACTTTTATTTGCTGCATAACCCCACTATTTACTGGTTCCATATATATATATAAATATATATATATATATATATATATATATATATATAGTTATAAATATTATCTTAGAAGAAAAAAGGCCTGTGGGTTTTCCGATTATCTCCTCAGAGCGGTTGAATAGCAATTACATTTTCTAAATCTATTCCAAATTGGATTTTACCAGCCCTCATGAAAGAATTTGTATGTGCCGAATGGTATATAGGGGAAGAAGTGTTGTTATAAAAAGTATTATTATTTGAAGTGCTTTGGTGTAGTGGTCAATTTGTGTATCCATAGAGTTATTCAGAAAGCTGGTGAGTACATTCGTTTTGAACTATCTCCTTTTATGGATGTGATAACTGAAATGTTGTTATTTTTGCAAGCTTTTATTCAGTTTCACTTGTTCGTTAGTTCGTTAGGGTCAAATCTTGCAAGTTGATTTTGACCGACTTCTAGTCGTCCGATTTATTTGAAATTTGGCAGGTGTACATAATTCTGGTGACAATGCATTATGGAATTTTTGTAAGAGAAAAAATAAAAAAGGGTCCGATTTCATTCAAAATTGGTATGTGGGGGTTTTCGGGGTCAGATATTATGAATTTTTTGTCAAAATTTGTGAATAATTTTGAAAACAAGCTTCTATTCAAGCCGTGTACTATAACAATAAGTTAAAGTCGCTGACAAAATGATTCAATTATATTTTGTCGTTACTGTGGATAAATGAGATTATAAATAAATCCGACCATTTTGCCTTTTTTCATGCTGTACATCAAATGTATATACCTAGATTCTTGTTCATATAGTCAAGCAGTTTTTTTCTTCGATTCCGAATGGGGGGAATTCCAAACGATAAAAATCACGATATAATCAATTTTCATATGGTACAAGTTTTGGAAAAAATCTAGGTAGGTGAGATAAATGAGGTTATAGCTCTGATAGTCGACCATTTACCATTCTTGCAAGCTTTCCATCTAATTCCTTGGATTGAGAAACCTTCATAATATATGAGTAGAAAATTCCTAGACCAAAAAAAACTTCTCTCATATATCACCTACAGGCTTAGATAATCAACCAGATTTTCCTTTTTTCATAAAAATTGTACCATAGGGGACTATCAACACGA
This sequence comes from Gonioctena quinquepunctata, assembly GCA_018342105.1. Taxonomy (NCBI): domain Eukaryota; kingdom Metazoa; phylum Arthropoda; class Insecta; order Coleoptera; family Chrysomelidae; genus Gonioctena; species Gonioctena quinquepunctata. The sequence goes on along the minus strand of JAFIRS010007073.1, from coordinate 8,156 downwards.
AAAATATCGTTTTTAAAGGCCTTCAATGAAAAGAAAATAAGTGCAGCTTCTGAAAAACTCTTCATATCAGATCAGAGACGTTACATCTTGGAAATCCGACTATTCCGTTTTTTTTCCTATCGAATATTCTGTCACAGAATTCTGCTTTCTAAATATTTCATTTAAAATACATTTCTTTCAATTGAAAGTAGGGGAATGTTTTTGGATATTGAGATTTCTATTTTGTCCAATGAAATTTATCGGTACCTACTTTTATGAACACTTCGCGAGACAAGGGTTTTGAAACCAAATAATTCGACAAAAAATAATCAAATCGTTGTCAGCGATGACTTGAACTTATTACATACGATTCAGTACACGGCTTACATAAAAACTTGTCTTCCATTCTTGCAAGCTTTCCATCAAATTCCTTGGTCTTCATAATATATGAGTAGAAAATTCCTAGACCAAATTAGAAAAACTTCTACCATTATATCACCTACAGGCTTAGATAATCAACTGGATTTTCCTGTTTTCATAAAAATTGTCACCATAGGGGACTATCAACGAAAAATATCGTTTTTAAAGGCCTTCAATAAAAAAAAAATAAGTGCAGTTTCTGAAAAACTGTTCATATTAGATCAGAGACGTTACATCTTGGAAACTGACTATTCCGTTTTTTTCCTATCGAATATTCTGTCACAGAATTCTGCTTTCGATATATTTCATTTAAAATACATTTCTTTCAATTGAAAGTAGAGGAATGTTTTTGGATATTGCGATTTCTATTTTGTCCAATGAAATTTATTGGTACCTACTTTTATGAACACTTCGCGAGACAAGGTTTTTGAAACCAAATAATTCAACAAAAAATAATCAAATCGTTGTCAGCGATGACTTGAACTTATTACATACGATTCAGTACACGGCTTACATGAAAGCTTGTCTTCAAAATGGTTTTTTATTAGTTATTTAATTTATAATTTAAAACAAAAATAAATAACCATGAGTTGGTGAGAACAATGATATAAGTTTTATTGTCCAAAATAAATAAATAGTTATTTATTTTCCATAACATCAACTGAATAATTGATACATATAAAAGAAAAGACCCATCATTTACTTGGCAATCATTTTGTACTTCACTTCGAGAAAATACTTCAGATACAAAACGATTATATGTCGTCACACGTTGTTCCATTTATATGCGTATTTCAAGGCGTCTCCACTATACACCTATTCAAAGAAGATATTTTGAATTTTTTTTTCACTAATCTGGAAGATTTCTGAAAATACATAGTTAATAATAATATTGGTAAGTAATAATCATAACGCACTTTTGCAGATAGTGCAGTGATGACGACGATATCAAAGACTGTTCGTGATACAAGTTGAATTATTGAATTAATTGATTGAACTTAACAATGATAATTGAGGCTTTTTTTAAACGTTTACATATATATATATATATATATATATATATATATATATATATATATATATATATATATATATATATATACAGAGTGACCCATTTGAAAGCGGGCCCCGTCTCTAAAACTGTTATTCATACGATTCGGAGTTTTTTTTTTTATAAACCATAATAATTCTAGTTGAATGCGATGAATTCGAAAAAAAAAAAAATTTCAGGCCTACTTGAATTTTTTTGGTTCAATGTTTTAATTTATATGATTTTTTTTTTAAACATACATTTTTATAAAATCTGACGACGCCACTGGATTTGTGATGCTTTCAAATGGGTGTGACCAAAATTTCACGATAAAATTGTATTTTTCAACAGAAATATAGCAAAAGTAAAATTTATATCACTTTATCAAAATATTTCGAGTAGTCATCATATAAATCACAATATTGTTAAAAATATCGTTTGAAATGCTCTTTCAGGTTGTTAGCAGTCGAATTTGTGAACAGCAGTTATTTAGAATGGCGTCAAATTATGTTTCTTCCGATTATGTTCTGATGGACATAACTATCTCCTATACTATGGAGTTACGTTCGGAAGAAACATAATTTGACGCCATTTTGAATAACTGCTGTTACAAACTCGACTGCTTACGACCTAAAAGAGCATTTCAAACGATATTTTCAACAAGATTGTGATTTATATAACGACTATTGGAAATATTTTGATAAAGTGATATGAATTTTACTTATGCCATATTTCTGTTAAAAAAATAATTTTATGGTGAAATTTTGGTCACACCCATTTGAAAGCATCACAAATCCAGTGGCGTCATCAAATTTCATTTAAAAAAATAGCTAGTATGTTTCTTGGATTTTTGACCTTGAAAAAAATTCGAAGTGGGCCATGATTTTTTTTTTTTTCGAATTTATGGCAGTTAACTGAAACTATTGATGCTCTGTCTACTGAAAAAAAAACTTCTGAATCTGTTAATAAATAACAGTTTTAGAGAGGTGGCCCGCTTTCAAATGGGTCACTCTGTATATAGTATAAAATAATTTCTCCTAGTCCCATACAGATTCCCAACCCCATTCAGATTATTCTGAGAATTTGTGATGGGAAATTTTTAATAGCTATGAAAATATTTGAGATTTGAAACAAAAAACGGAGAGCGCGCATGCAATAGATAAAATTGATGCATGGATAGTCACTAACAATTTTATTCCAATGCAAATGATATGAACTGTTGTGTGAGTTTCCTAAACGACAGCTTCCGCTTATACTCCTTACTATTATCTGTTGCATGCGCCTCACGTTTTTTGGTTTTGAATCTTACAAGTATTTTCATAGGTATTCACAATCACAGATCTTCAAGACAATATGTATGGGGTTGTAAATCTGTCTAGAGCTAGGAGACATTATTTTATGTATTGGTTCATTTAAAAAAATTCATTTGATTTAAAATAGGTATTTATGTAATAAGTGTGTGAAGTGGCCATTTTTTGACGAATGTAAATACACTGTTACTTTTCCATCACTTATAGAACAATCCACTATTTTCTCTTGACGAATTGTAGTATAGAATTACATTTTTTTTAGTTAGTCTTTGAATCAATAAATTCGTCCACCTTTGTTCATATAACACTGAAAATTTCCTTAAATATTTTTGGAGCTAGAAACATGTGGCATCTTTGACCAATATTTTTTAAATAAAATTGTTCCGGCTAGAACATATTTTCGGGGTGGATGTTACTCCTATTGAAATTCTTATCGTTGTTAAACTTTTATTTCACTTAGAAAATTCGTATGGTGCTTGGCAGGCGTTCTTGACGTTACGTTGACAGAGAGAGTCTTGGTACGCACACTGGTTGCCGAGTAAAGCAATGATTCGTTTTTGTCGCAAACATGCCGGCACCCTTAAAATACAATATTTCAACATATTTTTTTTTTGAATTACAGAATGATATTAACAAGTACAGAAAGAAAATTTAAAATACATCAATACTTTCTTTGAACGAAAACTTAAAAGTGTTCAAATTAAATTGTCTGTCGAACTAACGTTTTTTTTACTCTTCTGGTAAAACACAAATTTTCGTGACTCCACGCTTAAGCACTTGGCCCCGCACCTTCACGCTCACTACTCGTGTAATTTTGTCCTTTCCAGGATGAAGCTCCACGATGATTCCTAGGGGCCATTGCATCGGTGGAATATTGTCTTCCTTTACTAGCACTACCTTGCCTATTTGGATGTAGTTGTTGTCGATATCTGGATTCTTCCATTTTGTTCGGATTTGTAATTCGCTAAGGTACTCCTTGTACCATCGGACCCAGAAATGTTGAACAAGTTGCTGAAGTCGTTCATATTTTTTTAAACGATTTCCTGGTATGTCCTTGAAGTCCGCGTCTAGTAAACCAGTGAGATTTCGACCAATAAGAAAGTGGCCTGGGGTTAAAGGAATAATATCGGGATCGGTTGAAAGAGGGCAAAGTGGTCGGGAATTTACTACCGCCTCTATCTGAATCAAAACAGTCAAAAAATCTTCGTATACTAAATTCGCATTGCCTAGTATTCTTATTAAATGGGATGTTACGTTTTTTTATGCCTGCTTCCCATATGCCGCCAAAAGATGGGGTGCGTGCAGGTATGAAATGCCATGAAATATTTTCGCTACTTAGTTCATCGAGAATAGCGTCAGCGTTATTATTCACGAATTCAAACAAATTCCTTCAATTGATTGGAAGCTCCTACGAAATTCTTGGCATTGTCTGAATGAATGTTAAGTAGCTTTCCTCGTCTCCCAATGAAACGCTTTGAAACTGCAAAAAAGCATTCGGTTGTAAGATCTGATACAAGCTCGATATGAATCGCTTTCGTAACTAAACAAACAAACAAACAAATATAACCCTTAACAAGCTTTGCATTTTTAGTGGTTCTATCTTTCAGTAAAAACGGACCTGCATAAACGAGACCTACATTGTAAAATGGAGGGCTAGGGGTGATTCGAGATTTCGGTAAGTTACCCATTAAATATTCGGGAGTTTTCGGTTTGGCCTTGAAACATGTAATGCAATTTCGAACTACGTCCTTTGATAGGTATTTTCCTCTGATCGGCCAAAACCTTTCTCTTATGGATGAAAGTAAATTTGGGCTTGCACGAATCCATGACAACTTAATTGACTCGGACCATAGAAAAATTCTGTCTACCTGTATATTGACTGCCTTCTTAGTCTTCTCTATTAATTGTGATAAAAGAAGAGCGCTTGATAATTCTAATCGCGGAAGTGTTAGTTTCTTTAAAGGAGCAACCCTGCTTTTTGCGCAAAGTAATCGCGAAATGTATAATTCATTGTTGCTTTTCGTTCGTACATATATACATACACCGTGAGCACTTTCGCTCGAGTCTCCAAAGCCATGTAGTTCCAAAAAAATTCTATTGGAAATTGTTACATGTCTAGGAATTATTATATCTTTGAGATGAATTAAATTTCCGTAAAAGTGTAGCCATTGTAATTGTAAATGTCTTTGATCGTTGTGTATTTGTATCATACGACACATTTTCGATATATCTGCTGTACTACAAATTCAAATAGTCGAAATTGCAAGAGAATAGTAAATTAATCGTTTTGAATAGTCGGTCCGACGTGTTGTACGTCATTCAATGCTAAACCGCTAGTTGATTTCATGCTAGCGTCAAGAACCACTCACAACTTCGTAGTGCAACAAGATTCACGGACCACTGCGTGGTGAGGAATATAATAATTTAATTCTTCGTTAGTTCGGGACTCTGAAATTTCCTTCATGTGATTCATCGATTTATATTCCTCCATGAAATGAACGTTTTCGTTATATAAAGGTTTGTTATTCAAATTTTTTTTTTTCTAGACTGTAGACTCTCGAATTTCCCAACTCGTTATGATTTGACTTGAAAGGAATTTTAACGACAAATCTTCCATTATCGTTGCGTCTAAAGTTTTGCAAGAAATGGTTTTCGCAAAAAATTTCAGATTCAGACTGAAGAGTTTCGGCGGTAATTTCTTCGATTTCCCAAAATTTTTTAATTTGACAATCTAAATCAATCATGTTTAAGCAATTTACCGATTTAAGAGGTAATTTATTCGAAATTTCGCCAGATACTAACCATCCAAGTTTGGAACTTTGCAAAACTAATCTGGAGTTTTTAATTCATATTTTTTCTGAATTTATTAGCTCCCAAAATATTCCAGCTCCTAATAACATGTCGATGGGTTGAGAAATGTTAAAGTCGGGATCTGCTAAATTCACATTAGTGGGAAGTTCTAAATAATTGCCAGTAAACGAAATTTGAGGAATATTACTTGTAATATGGGTTATTATCAAGCAAGACAACTTGGCTTGAAATGTGTTATCTTTTGCAGAAATAGTTACATTCGTTTTGAATCGTATAGTAGAAGAAACCTGACCTATGCCTGTGATAGAATGATTTATAGAAGTTTTTTCAAGTTCCAATTCATCAAAGAACTCTTCTCGAATAAAATTAGTCATAGAACCACTGTCTAAAAGCACTCGGCACTCGTGTAACTGACCTTGGCAATCTTGCACAAAAATAATTGCAGTAGATAAAAGGACTTGAGAACCAATGACTAAAGAAACGCCCTTTTCTCGTTTATTGTCGTCAGCGCGCGATCTTACAAGAGAGCTGACCGACGCCGTTTCGGGAGTCGTTTGAATATCGGGAGATGCATTTTTTTTTTTTGATTCGTTTGCGGTCTCTTCTAGCGTAGCGGTGTTGACAGATTTCTCTAAATGTAAAAGGGTGTTATGGGCTCTGTTACATTTTTTACACTTAATTGCAAGGCATTTTGTTATCGAAGAGTCGTGAGGTCTTAAACAATTTAAACAAAATTTTAGCCTTTTTATTTCTTGAATTCGGTTTGGAACACTAAGTTTCAGAAACTTAATGCACTTGTAAATCGTGTGATCGCGTTTGCAAAAATAACAAGAAAATGTCTTCGTATTCAAATGGCTGCTAGATGTAGATTGATATTTATAATCATTGCGGGTAGTTTTAATTGCTGGCCTAATCAACTCGGATTTATCTTTTTCTAGGCTTCCTAATAAATCGCACCTTCTCCTAATCATGTCAAGTAAACTCTTCATCGATGGACTTGAATTGTCGCTGGGGTTCCGATCCATTTCGTGGATATAAAAGACTTCGTATCCGCGTTTTGACTTTTTATCTAACTTATCCGTTATAATGGGAACTAATATAGCGTCCCATGTATCTACGGGTTGACTTAGAATCTGCAAAGCTTGCAAATTGTTATTTACTGTATCGTATAAATTTCGTAGATCCTTCGACGATTCTTTGGTTAGACAAGGAAAGTTTATAATTTTTCGAACATTAGTTTCGACAATTCGTTTACCTTTTTCGTATCGTTTTGAGAGAGCTTGCCAAGCAACTTCGTAGTTCGCATCAGTAAGTGAAAACGATTCGATATTTTTTAAAACATCGCGGTTCAAACATTTTCTTAAGTGGCATAATTTTTGAACACCTGACAACGTCGCGTTCGTTCCGACGATTGCCTGAAAACAATCACGAAACTCAATCCATTTATTGTAGTCACCATTAAAAGTTTCCAAATTTAAAATAGGTAATTGCAACTGTGAAGGCTGTACCGATGTGACAACATTGTTATTACTAATTATGGATTGGCTTTCATTCTGTTCGGAACGTTTACCCAAAATTTCTTCGATTGTTGAACAAATATCGTAATAATCGGATTCAAAATTATCTCTCTCGTTCTGTTCAATATCTGCATTATCGGTTAGAAATTCGATTTTTTCATGTACGGAATTGAAATCGTGTATAATCGGATTTAGATTAGTGAGTCGTCTTTTATTGATCCTCGTTTGTGTTTCAAATCTCTTAATTCGGTTTCAGTATCGGTTTGATTATTATCGTTTGGCATTTTTTGACTATTCTAACCCAGAACGAGATAGTTAATTCGAATGGAAAGGAATTGTGGAAATGGAACAGGCTCACCTTGAATTCTCCAAACGGAATGTTTGTCGCTATCGTCTTTTCTGCCAACTTGTCTGGACTCGGGTTTCGACTTCGGAAAAACGTCCAAAAACTGTCAGAAAGCCTCTTGAATCGTAGAAACTCAACTGACCACTAACATTCATATGTGTGATTGTTTTTGGGTTGGGTTATATTTGAATGCCGTTTAACATTTTTGAGAGATATAGGTACGCCATTTGTGGGAATTCAGTGGGGATTCCTTGAACATACAATTGAAAGATGGAAATATGTTTTCGGTTATTCTATCATGTATGTATAATAATGCACTGGAAAACAAAATAATTGAGATTGGAGCGATAAGCTTTCAGTCTACAATAGTGGATGGAATTTAACATTTGTGAATATTTTTTTCGGGATATCGAGAGATCCACCCGAATCTTGCTGAGTATTCGTAAATGATATAGAGTTAACTCACAGATTGATGCAAAAATAAATAAAAAGGAAAATAAATGTAAATAATCACATGGCCTCATGCATATCGCCAAGAGTGCGTATGACATTGAAATGGTCGATAGCCGACTGAGATAGTCAAGAGTATGTGTGTGTCCGCTCGATAGATATATCTGAAAACGATGGAGGGTTCATATTCCACCTGAACCTTGAGGGGTAAGTAATATGTGTTTGCATGCTCTCAAAAAATCTTATTTGTTATTCATCCATGGGAAGGCAAACCATTGAGCATAGGATTAACC